>PVIC010019983.1:12017-30104 GCA_004025085.1 Thryonomys swinderianus | reverse complement strand
AAAGAAAAGTACTGGGGGCCAGAGGGTTAGCTCAGTGGTTCCAGCGCCTGCCTCGCAAGCGCAAGGCCCTGAGTTCGATCCCCGGTAACCACATATAATGCTGGGCGTGAAGACACGCCCACCAACAATCAACACCGCATACCACAATGAGGGACGTGGTGGCTCACGCCTGTCATCCCAGCACTCGGGAGGCAGGGACAGGAGGATTGCTGAGTTCGCGGCGGCTTGCCTGGGCACCATAGTGAGCTCAGGGCCAGCCTGAACTACAAAGCGAGACCCTGTCTCAAAAAGAAAAAAAAAAAAAAGTGCTCAGGGAGATAGACTGCTCAGTTATGTATATGGAATCTCTTTTTAGGTAACTTTTAGGAGTGGTCCAAAAAAAAAAAAAAGCAAATTCATAATGTATTTTTTAAAGACTTTTACAACTCAAATGTATTATCTTTCACTTTTATTTATTAATTGAAAGGGGCTTTTTTTGAGACAGGATCTCATTATATAGTTCAGTCTGACCTTGAACTCATATATTCCTGTCTGGTTTTGAACTCACATGCTCCTCCTTCCTTGGACTCCAGAGTGCTAGGATTACAGGCATGTATTGCTCACCCCACCCAACACAGTATCTGTACTGTTACTAATTCCACTTATATTTTGATATTGTTGGGAATGTTCAAAGCCACAGCACTTTTAATTCACTTAACAGAGTGTCTCAATCTGTTGAGAGAGTGGTTACTTCTAAGAAGAGCTAATTTTGTAGCAGTCACATGGACACAGACTGTTAGAAGTAAATAGAAGGGTTTCAGATTAATTTTTGTTGTTGTTGTTTGTGTAAGTCTTCAAATTGAGCATACATTTTAGCTGAAAACACATTTTTACAGAGACATAATTTCTAGAGGTGATTACAGATTTGATTCTAACCTCTCTTGGGTTTCTAAACTTAAAAATATTTTTTCAAGTCTGTGATTAATTTTCCCTATTTAAAATGTTATTCTGAATAATGGGAAGCATTAAATACAATTAGAATTTCACAAGTCATCTTAGGAGTTACACCTTCACATATTAAACTATGCAAAAAAAGATTAAATCTCATAGCTGTTCAAGAACTCAGACCAAAATGAAAAGATAACTAGACAGTGAAGCATGATTAAAGGTCTTTAAAAGAACTTTTAGAGTAATTAGTTATTTTCTAATAAATGCAAAGTAACAGTGAATGCCCACCAATGAACAGAAGCTAAATTAACAATTTAGAGATGAGAAAGTGATAAAATTAAAGAAAATTTTATCTTCACCACTTTTCACAGGATCATTTGCTGATTATATTATCTCCTGCATTTGCTTTTTGCCTTACTACATCAATCAACCATGAATTAAAATTAGAGGCATTTTGAAAATATGATTAAGTCATCAGCTGTATCCATTGAATAGTATATGTATATGTGTATTATACCAAGCTATTCCTCAGCTATAATCTGAACATGTGACTAATTCATTTCTCACGTAAAATTAGCAAATTACAAATATCCTGCAAGTTGTAATTTTGGATAAGGGTTCTTCAAAGGATTAAGGACAGTAGTTAATCTGTACTTCTGGCCATGCATAGCAATTTGTAATTACTATCTGCACTTAACCAAATTCAACCTAATCTCCAATGTGTTCAAATACTTTTTGAACCACACAGTATAATACATGGATAAAGAATCTAAATCTCTCATTGAATAAACATAGGCTATCATGGGTAAGCCTTGTGCTTTCACAATAATTTGGAAATTTAAGCTTATTCCACACTTTGTTAGTATAGTGGTTATTTTGTTCTCTTCTTTCCTTTTCCTTATTCTTCACCATTAGCACCATCTAAACTTACATGAAGACAATGTTTTTAGACAGATTATGTAATTTAATCTTCTTAAATTCTAGAGGATCAAAATTTCACAGTTGTCAAAGTTGATGTTAATCATTACCCCCCCCAATTTTCTGATGAGGTAGGGAAACCATGAGGACTTAGTATTTGCATCTATATCAAGTATCCAGATGGTGCTGATTCTGCTAGTTTAGAGAACACACTGACCATCACTACGCTAGTGAATGATTCTTTATATCCTTACCAAACCCCTTTTATATTTCTGTACTGATCATCCTCAAAAGTATTCTTACTATACATGTGTTTCTCACTGCCCACCAGTCTCTGTAGACAGTCTTATCCACTTGTGCAAGTACATGACTAATCACTCACAAATAGACATCACGAGCTCTAGCTTCCCTCTTCAGCATCATAACAATACATAGACCACCTGTATTCTGCCTCCTCTTGGAAATCCCACAGGGTTCTTAGGTTTAACATGCCAATATTGAAATGCCAGTCAGTCCTCCTGAAAATGGTTTCTGTCAGGAACATATTGGCATGGTCTTAAATAATCTCCACTACATTGGTTGTTGCATTAAAAAAAAATGAACCATAGATTCAAGAAACTGAATAGTAACTTGAAAGAGGAAAATGTAAAATTGTCATCACAAATGAGAAGCCAATGAAAATCATGTGTCTTCAAATGCGAGGCCATGAGAAGGGTATAATCATCCTCACTGTTCTTTGAGTGTGGGTCAAAGCCATGGACTAGTGAGCAAAGCCCTATAGACTCTCTTGTCCTTGATTCTCACCTCACTGTCAGGTTGACCATTTACCTGCCAGCAATGAGAAGCACAGTATAGTATTTGTGCTTTCAGGTCTTTTTATTCTTGCTCTTCTCTGGGACTGACCCACCCTTCATCTACTCAAGGCACTTTTTGTGTCTTTGCCTAGTGAAAACCAGGTAGGTGACTCTGCAGGATAAGAACATAGGGATTGCAGACCTATAAGACAATGCTTAGCTTAGTTTTACATTCATACAGAATCTTTTTCAATGAATGTGAGCTATAATTCATTTACACTATCTTTAAATAAGCAGAAATGTGTATGTTCATGATTGTGTGTGTGCAGAAAATTAAGACACAAAGACCAGAAGACTATCTATCGCAATATTCATCTTTCATTTTTAAGTTCATCTCTATATAATCAAATTTTCCTAAGTTAATAGACATATTATATAAAGAAACAACAGATTTTAAAGCAGCCAGTATTTAGCAGTACCATGTTTTTTCTAAGGAGTGTCCTTCCCTTGCTTTTTACTCTTTCTTCTTGAAAAGGAGAATTAATTTGTGTATCCATTTTGGCCACCCACCATCACATTGTTCCTTGTAAAATGAATTGATACACAAAAGTCTCAGAAGCAATTTTCTCTCCACCCTCAGCTTTGGTAGTCTTAGTAAGGATGACTGACATGAGACACTGCCCTTTCTGTGGTCTCTTGTGTAACTGCCAGCATTAAACAGAAAACAGTGTATTCAGAGACATTAATTACCCAAATACAATGGTGCACTTTTGAATGTTGTACATAAATGCTGATACCTATGTGGGGGATGTGTTTACTGTTTTTATTGGGACTTAAAAACTTTCTCAGCATTATTTGTGATTTAATTATAGAAGCAAATCTGTTGGTGGCTTTTTACATTCCTGGATACTTTGCTTCTTTGCTCATAACTATACTTTTGTGGGGTTATTTTTTTTTTGAGACAGGGTCTCACTTTGTAGTTCAGGCTGGCCCTGAGCTCACTATGTAGCCCAGGTAAGCCTCGAACTCAGCAATCCTCCTCTCTCTGCCTCCGGAGTGCTAGGATTACATGCGTGA
The DNA here is from genome assembly GCA_004025085.1 of Thryonomys swinderianus. Lineage (NCBI taxonomy): Eukaryota > Metazoa > Chordata > Mammalia > Rodentia > Thryonomyidae > Thryonomys > Thryonomys swinderianus. The sequence continues at coordinate 26,388 of PVIC010019983.1, read as the reverse complement.
GCCACCACGCCCAGCCCTATACATTTTTGATTGGATAATTAAGGGCTCTTCATGAGTTAAGACATTGTCACTTGTTTATGAACTAAGTAAAAAAATACTGCACACACACACATATATATATATGTATATATATACACACACATATACATACATATATATACATACACATACATGTGTGTGTTCTATTTGTTATCTAGCTTGTCACAGAGATCAGTGCTCACTAGCCAGATATTCTCCACTTGCAGAACTTCAAGCTGTCTTACTCTTCATAAAAGTGAATGTTCCCACTTGTTCCCACTATTGAGTGTGATTATGATGTGTATATACAATGTACCAATAAAGATTTTTTTAAAAAGTGAATGTTGTACCAATTAACAGTGCAGTGCTCTGATTATTCTGACATTGTGAAGTGTCATCTTCTTGTATTAAAATAGTTTCCAGTTAAATTTGGTGGTGACCATCACATATGTAGCACAAACCAGATAGACATTTTCCTGTCAACTCAAAAGGAGTAAGAAACTTATTACACACAGCAGTCAGAAGAGTGCACTTTTCACAGCAGCACAGCAGGGTCTCGTTTCCTTCTCTCTCTCTCCCAAGTTGTTCCTCTTTATCTCCTTTGGTTCCACAAAAAAATTACCTAGCAGTCCAAGCATGTTTTAAAATGTGTTTTATTCTCAAGATATCAAAGCATTAGTGACACGGATTTCTTAGGTCAAATGTGCCACTCGGGTGGTTTGCTGAGAATTGTAGCTACTAAGCTATATGTATTTTCCATTGGTGTGTGTGTGTGTGTGTGTGTGTGTGTGTGTGTGTGTGTGCGCGCGCGCACGCGCGTGGTAATTAAGATCAGCATGTGACTGTGGTCAAGTGAGGCACTGCAGGGAAGATAGCAAGGTACTCCATGAATACTCAGCTGCTGCATTAGATCTCACCACATTTCTCATCGTTGCCCAGCACCAAGTTAGTGGAGTATATCGCAGTGCGAGGACCTCGCCATGTTTCATAGTAACTGAAAATGTATGGTTTTCTATTTGATTGGATGAATTTGTATTCAAGAAGTGTATTATATTATGTTCATTCTCTACTTCATGGGCTGGTGTTCTCTGTCAACATGGAGAAGCTGACCATCTTGGACAGACTCATCAGAAGTTCTCGTTGACTATTTTAGGGAATATTTCTATCTCTGTCTTAACTTAGGGCACTGTATCTGATTGCCTCGTTTTTAAGCAGTGGAGAGAGCATCACATTCTCACTACTATGAAGTTTCTCAATTATTTATAGGAGGAGACAAACTTCACTGGTAGCGACTTGAACCTATCCGTTTCACCACTGGTGTACATTATTAGTCCTTCAGGGAAACTTCTCACCCTATAAGCTTGAATTTCATGTGCTTAATAATAAGGTTTACATAAGATTGTCCAGTGGTATCCAATGGTTAGTTAATCTCAGACACCTATAGAACTTGGTAAACAGTGTGAAGATCCAAGCCCTACTGAATTCCAGTAAGCTTGCACAATTCTAACATAAACTGAAGTTTGAGAAATGCTGTTGTATATATTAAAACAAATCAAAACAGAAACTGCTGTCTGGTCATGATAGGAGTGCAGAGCACTGTTGACAAATCACCCAGTGTTCCCAAACCCCTGCACCATGGTAGAGCTTGTGGAATATTCCTGCTGGCTTTACAGTTTTACTTAAAGGAGTAAAAATGAGAAGAAGAAATAGCCCATCCAGCATCTGCCTGCCTGGTGCTTGTGATTACCAAACTGTACAATGGAATGCTATGTAAAAGTTACATGCTTAAATTAATTCAGGGTAAATATGAACAAATGTATCTCCTGCAAATTTTTATATTCTAAGTGAATATTAAAGTGTTTAACTTGAGGATGCTGCCCTAGAACATGCTAGAGACTTTAAAAAATTTGGTGACAATTCTTACCTCTAAAATCTAAAAATCTGACTGTAAAAATAGATCTTAGACTCAATGTTTTCAGATGATTGTGAATAGTATGCTTCTTCATAATTGGCTCATTTTTATCCCATGGACCCTACCCGTGACATTTTGGTTATGTTTCTTTATAAGTACAGAGACTGGAAAGCCAAGCCTTTGGCTTCCCTTGATCAAGACTCTCGTAGTGTTAACACTCTATCAATGTACTCTTTTCTTGATATATTTTCCATTTTGTTAGTAATATTATTATAAATAATAATTTTCCCAGAATGCATTTAACTAACTTTTAGATTAATTTAATGTGTATAAATCAATTAGTTCTTTCCTTAGTTGGGTATACATACTGATAAAATGGATTATTCTAATTATGAGTACTGGGTTATTGTCTGGGGAAAGGACTGACATGACTCTCTTCAGTTATCTCTCTCTCACTAATAAAATCACCTCTAATTGGAAGGATAACATTCATAAAAGATCTTGTTTAATGATTCTACATGTCTGGCTAGATAACATTCATAGTAGGGGGCAGCTCAGGCAATGCAAGCCTCATAATCTGCCTTCCTGAATAGATGCACAAATAGAGTCCATCCCCCCAAATCACGTGAAACCTCAGTCTGGAGAATTCCAGATTTTTCAATTGTGTCTCTGATTCCATTAATTTTTTTGTTTTTTCCTGCAATGAGTGGTCGAATGAGAAGTGAACCACCCTCGACAGCAGCTTTCGCTCCTCAGCAGCACACAAGGACCCCAAAGAGAAAAGTGCACACTGTGGCACCTGTTTGTTTCAGATCACTGGTTCAGAGCACGGAGGAGCTCAAGTGACAAATCACTGTGTTCTCCCTCAGATCTTGAACTATCAGCCTGGATGGAGCAAGTTTCTCATTACATATTTCAGTAGCTACTTTTATATTTTCCCTGTTTTTATTTTTTGCTTTTAGAATGATAGTGTTTACTTTTAGAGATGTGCTGTGTTTATACAAAAAACGGTCGCCGAGCGTGGTGGCTCTTGCCTGTAATCCCAGCACTCGGGAGGCAGAGACAGGAGGACTGCTGAGTTCAAGGCTTGCCTGGGCTACATAGTGAGTTCAGGGCCAGCCTGAACTGCAAAATGAGACCCTGTCTCAAAACAAACAAACAAACAAAGGTCAAAAAGTGAAGAGATCTTATGTGTGCCCTTTTCTAGTTTCTCACACTGGTGCTAACCTCTCCCATCCAGGATGGCTTATATTTTCCAATTGATGGACAGATATTTATATATTATTATTAGCCAACTCCCGTTTACATGCAGGCTCATTTTATATATTATATGGACCTTGATGGACACATGCCATGCTGGGCTCTCATGCCAATTCCTCCTTCCCTCAACCCTTAAGAATTCTTGATCACTTCATAGGCTCCATTTGTTTGCATCTTCCATAAGGTCATATTGTGGGAATCATATAATACTTAGATCTTTCAGATTAATTTCTTGCATTTAGTGACATGAAGCTAATTTTCCTCTATTCATTTCCAAGGCTTGAGAGCACAATTCTCTCTCATCAAAGAATGATTTTTTCATTGAATGGAACCCACAGTTCACTCATTCATCAATCAAAGAAATTTTCCAACTTTAGTAGTTTAATTTTAGCAATTGTAGATAAAACTGCTGCAAATTATTGTGTTTAGGTTTTGTGTGGAAATAATTATTCAGTTGATTTGGGTAAATATTTCTGAATGTGGCTGCTGGATCAAAAAGGAAGAGTGCATTAACTTTTTGTGAAAGACTGGCAAACTGTCATCCAAAGTGCTTGTAGCAAATTTCCTTATGAATGAAGATATGGTTTGGTATATATCTTCATTCCCAGTGTTCGTTATTAATGTTCTGCACCTTAGCTAACGTGTGATCTATGCTCTGCTTTTAATATTTAACAAGTGGAAATTTTATGTTCACAAGCTTTTATTTCTGCTATTTATTGATCAATATTATTGTTGTTAAATGAGGTCACTGTATGGCTTCTTTTTCCATTCATTGTAATATCCTCCAGAATTCATTATATCTTCTTTCAGAAAATCTGTGTATGGCCATTCTTCTTTTTCTGGTTATTATTACAACACACAGTTTTCATGCTTGTATGTCTCTCTAATGTGTACCACAAATCCCAAGTCAGTGTTTATTTCCTTCAGGACTCAAAGAAGTGTAATTAAGACTTTAGTGAATCCTATTCTGATTTAATATTCCGAAATGAGCTCACTCCATTCACAGGTTATTTGGTTGTTTTTCTATTACTTCTGTAGCTCTATTAATATGGACTATGACATCACCAACCACCAGCAGCCTATGCCAATCCTACTCTGTCCTCTCTTGTTACTCATGCCCACTGTTATATCTTGAAACAAATTGTAAACATCATACTGTTATGTATGGAGGAAAAAATATAGAAATGAATTTTTTCTGGAATAGAGGAAACACTATTTTACAAATAAAGTAATAGCAATTATATATCATCATTACATATCTAACTAATGTACAAATTTAAATTAGGATCAATAAAGGCCATTCATCATTGACTGACTGGTTTATATTTGACATTGTCTTTAGACTCTCCCTGCATGTTTACACCTCCTGAAACTTATTGGTAAGAAATAAACGCTATCTCAAGGTCAACAGTCAAAAATCAATAGCCTTCTTACACACAAATAAGGCACTCACTGAGAAAGAAGTTGGGGAAACATTTCCTTTCACAATAACATCCAAAAAACTGAAATACCTAGGAATCCATTTAACAAAAGACATAAATGACCTCTACTGTGAAAGCTACATTATTCTGAAAAAAGAAATCAAAGGGGATATCAGAAAATGGAACAACATCACTTGTTCCTAGATAGAAAAAAATTGTCAAAATGGCCATGCTTCCGAAACTGTTATATAGATTCAATGCAATCCCAATTGAAATCCCAACAGTATATTTCACAGAACTAGAGAAAATAATTTAAAAATTCATCTGGAATTAGAAGAGATCCAGAATAGCAAAAGACATTCTTGGCAACAAAACATGGCAGGGCTTATCACTATCCCCAACATGAAACTTTACTACAAAGCCACTGTGATATAACAGCATGGTACTGGGGGGAAAAAGTGAGAACCAATGGAGTAGATTAGAAGATCCAGAAACAACTCCAGAGATATTAAGCCACCTCATCTTTGACAAAGGAGCCAAACACTCTCACTGGAGTAAAGATAGACTCATTAATAAATGGTGCTGGAAAAACTAGGTTTCGACTTGCCTTAGGTGTAGATTTAAACTATACCTACATCTTTCACTACACACTAAACTGAAATCAAGGTGGATTGGAGACCTAAATATTAAAACAGAAGCACTAAACCAGCTGGAAAATAGGTTAGCTAGAACTCTTGGAGACACTGACATGGGGAAAGACTTTATGAACAAAACCTCAGCAGCACAGGAAATAACGGAAAGAATCAACACCTGGGATCTCATTAAAACGCTTCTGCACAAGAAGAGCTACAACCTACAGAGTGAACAGACAACTTACAATGTATGAAAAATTTTATCAGCTGTTCCTCAGACTGAGGAGTACTATCTGAAATATATAAAGAACTTTAAAAAATCAGCCTGTCCTAACTTAAAGACCCAATTCAAAAATGGGCATTTGAAATGAACATTTTTTCAGATGAAGGAGTAAAAGTAGCGAAGAAACATATGAAGAAGTGTTTGACAGTGATCACTCAGGAGATGAATGCAAATGAGACTGAGATCCCATCTCACTCCAGAAAAAAAAAAATGGCTGCTATCAAGAAATCAATGAATAGCAAATGCTGGCGAGGCTGCAGAGTAAAAGGAACCCTTCTCCCCTGTTGACGGGAATGTAGACTAGTGCAACCACTGTGGGGATCAGTGTGGAGATTCCTCAGAAAAACTAGGATTAGAGGTCCCACTTGACCATATTATTTCCCTGCTGGGTATATTCATGAAAAAATTAAAAACATCTATACCACAGCGACATTTGTGCACCCAAGTTTATAGAAGCTCATTATGTAATAACTACGTCTTGGAAACAGCCCAAATGCTCATCAACTAGTTGGAGACTGGATGAAGATGTATTTTTTTTAAATATAAAGTGGAGTATTACTCAGCCACAAAGAATAAGTTAGAGACATTTATAAATTAATGGATACTCACTGAGGTCATACTCATAAGTGAAATGAATGGGACACGCATGTATAAATACCATATTATTTCTCTAGTGTGAGAAACTGAAAGTATAAATGTGTTCCAAAATGTATAATAAGTATTGTGAAATAGGAAGAAAGTGTTCAAAAGGGATGGGAAATTGGAGTGGGGGAGCAAAGAAAGGAAAGAAAAAAATCTGAAGGTATAAGCAAAACAAAGCTACGTATATAGGAGGGGAAGGGTTAAAAGCAGTACAGGGCAATGGGAAAATATGAATATATATATATATATATATCATATCATATACAGGTACAAGTTCTTCATGATGAATGTGTTCACAACGTATACTTAAAATGTACCAATAAATGCAGTTAAAACTAAAGTTATCAATCTTGTAAAGTTTTCCATAATCTTAATTTTATTATATTCTTGTAATATAGTTCAACATGGGCTCTGTGCTCTTATTTTCTGTAAATCAGTAGAACCATGATAGTTTAATGCAGTCTGAGAGTATAACTTTACTTTGTGCCTTATGTTAATGCCAGTTCATTGCTGATTCTCTTTATCCAACTAGAGTGGGTATACTAGCATGTCGGCTTCTGCTACTATAACATGTTTAATAAACTCTCAGATAAATGATATTAAAGATAAGAGTCCTCTTAATGAAGCAGCTGAATTAGCATCCTGACCTTCAGACTGAAATCAAGCTTTCTTCCTCCATAATGAAATGTTCGCATTGTGGCAGCAGCACGCGCCTTCCTATGTTTTCAGTTGCCTACAATAGCAAACAGAGGGCAGCCTTTGGAGAACATTCTCTTAGCTGTGCGATGTGGACTAGTAAAGAAATCGCACATTCTTATATGACTTTGAGTTACCTAAGTGCTCTTACTGCACAATCATCTAGCTTGGTAACTAAGTAAGTATCTGTGCTCTTTATTCTGACATCTAAAGAGCAGTCACAGAGTCCTCGCTGGGGGATTCTCAACCAGTTACTAAACCCAGTTTCACTGGTATTAACTGGAACTTTTAGCAGTAAGGGCCTTCTACAGGTGCTCCAACTCCTCAGTAAGGGTAATGTGTGGCTAATGCTTATTGCACTGTCAGAGACATAATGGCAAATTCTCAATAATGGGAAATATAGGGAAAAGTATTGTTATGAAAAAAAATCAAGGCTGAGATCCTCAGGGAGGATTGGTCTACCATTATGTAGCTGCCCTGTGCTTAATATAAGAACTTATCTATGCATCAGGGCTGACCCTGGAAGTGACTCTAACATTGTGAAGGCAGGGATTTATTTAGGTCTCAGTTGTGTGGGAAGAGCAGGTGGTGAGTCGAATATAAAATCAGTGATGCACTCACACTGTCAAATCCACAGTTATAAAATGCATTACCCTATTACTGACTGTTTACTGCTCACCATGGATCCCTACTACAGGGAAATGTGAGGAGTAAGATTATTTCAATTTAATTTCAAGAATGACACGGTTTGGCTGAGGAGCTGGTTCAGTGATACAGCCCTTACCCAGCATGTGCAAGGGTTAGGGTTCAATTTTCATCTGTGCACATGTACACACACATGAAGAAACAGAATTCCATTGTTGGCCCTCTGTATGTGTGTCACACATTTGCAGATATAAAATGTTCACAAAACAAAACTGCACTACACATTTAAAGACTTTTTTCAGTTTTCCTCCTAAACAGTACAGTATAGAAACCTTTTCACATTACATTAGACATTCTAAATAAACTAGACATAAATGTATAAAGAAGGATGTTTCAGTTATAGGCAAACACACCACTTTCTATAATGGACTCTAATATGTGTGGATTTTACTATCCATAGGAGGAGCCCCAACTAGTCTCCAAAGGATATCAAGACAGATAGAAAGACAGACAGACACACACACACACACACACACACAAACACACACCACAGACAAATTTATAAGCTACCTGGTTTTTCCTGAGGTAACTCTAAATGCATTTAAAACAACCTCAAGCAGACACTATTACTTCCAAATATGATTCAACTCTTAAAAATATAATCTTCCATTGTTTTACTGAGAAAACTTATAGCCCTGTACTACATGAGGTGAGAATAGCATTAGTCCTTTCACTAGAAAGGCAATGTCAGTTAAATATTACTGGTCTACTAATAACTCTCTAGTTGCAAAACAGCACTTCAGTCACATTACACATATTTTGATAAAAGAATTAACAGTTGCTAGCTAGGTATATCTGCATCATTTTCCTACAGAAACCAGATTATACTAGATTAGCATTTCAAAGACATTTAAAGTACCATGAGAGAATAAAGGAAAGTGTGCAAATGCCAGCCCTTAATCTTTAATATTTTAATGTTTTAACTTGCTTTTGTCTTTAAATTACTCAAGATATACTACATAATAAGCAAGAGTTTTATCAGCAGTGTTACAAAAATGCTGTCTACAGTATAAAGTGAGGCGAATCACCTGACAACCAAACATATTAACGTAATATACATCCGCACACTGATGAGCACTTTCTTGAGAAATGAAAGTGGTGCTAATTTCCCAGAAGCACAATAATTGTCAATCACTGAGTTCTAGAAATTTTAGGAGAGCTTTTCAATGTAAAAACGTTCCAAATGGTGTCTTAGTCCATCCACTCTGGCTACTATAACAATTTAGAGAGGCTGATAAACAGAAAGTTACCGCGCTTAGAGTTGTGGTGCGAGCAGATGGACTGTCTGCTGGGCCTCACTCTCTGCTTCATAGGTTGTGCCTTGGAATTGCACCTTTAGATAGTGGAAGTGAAAAATGAACTCCCTTGGGCACCTTTAAAAGGCCACATCCAAAAGGCTCACCTCTTAATACTATTATTCCTTTGGGGGACACAAACATTTAGGCCATAGCAGATGAAGAGAATATTAAAGATGATAATAGAAATAATCATTGACTTTTATCGAGCATTTATCCTATGTCATGCATTTAGAAAATCTATGTAGTTTCAGAGTAAATTTTCAACATATGTACAATTATTCTTATGGTATGGGCAAGAATATGAAGGCAAAAACTGAGACTATGTCTTCTGAACATAGGTGTTTCAATGGAAATACATAAATGAAAAGTGTTTATGTTCAATTTGTAAAACTGAACTATCATATATACATATACACATATTTCTACATATTAAAATATTTGTTTTTTTACAATAGTGTGAACGTTCTCATAACCTCAACTCTGAAGACTTTTTTTTTTGAGACAGTGTCTCCCTTTGTAGTTCAGGCTGGCTCTGAGCTCACTATGTAGGTCAGGCGAGTTTCAAACTCACAGCAATCCTCCTGCCTCTGCCTCCAGAGTGCTGCGATTATAGCCATGAGCCACCATGCCTGGCAATAACCAAAGACATTTTTTTTACAGAAGCGATCAAAATTATTTGTAAAGCAATCTCAGTGAAACTTACAAACATGAGTTGTGAGAGTAGAATCAATAAAATGCACATTACTTTAAAAGAAATATTAAGGAAAGTAAAACAGTGTCAATTATTGATGGGATTGTAAAAATACTTTGATACCCTATTGCTTTTATTCTTACTATTAAAATATAGCCTTATTATTATTTTACACCCCCCCTCTTTGATTATATCCTTTTTGTAAGTCAGGAATAAAAATTTGAAAGGAATCAAATGAATGGAGCCAATGATTTTTCATGGTACTTGGTTAATATGAAAAACTGGAGCACTCTGTTGTGTGAGAACTGTAATATTTAGGGAAAAGTGTGGTACAATTAATCATTGATCATTTATATATTATGCTAGAGTGTTTCTGTAAATATTCTATCATCCTAAAGTAGTAGACCCCTTTCTAATTTGCAAATGTTATATTTCTATTTTTAAAACAAACACATTTCTCCCTTTTGAAGCAAATTATCAACATGGAAAATGCTTGCTGAAAGACAGCAGATAATCAATGGCTAATAAATTCACAACTGCATTAAGGACCATGCTAATATTTCAAAAGCTGCAACCTTGTAGTGGAAGGAAAGTACTTTAGTCATTTGGTTAAATACTTTTTTTCAGTTTTTTTTTTTTTTCTTTTGAGACAGGGTCTCGCTTTGTAGTTCAGGCTGGCTCTGAGCTCACTATGTAGCCTAGGCAAGCATTGAACTCAGCAATCCTCCTGTCTCTGCCTCCCGAGTGCTGGGACCACAGGCGTGAGCCACCACACCTGGCACTCTTTTTTTTTAGTTTTGTATTTAAAAATCACTGTCAATTTTTAAATTTTTCAGTGACATATTTTGTCAGAACAGAAAAACTTATATGATTCAATTTACATATCTATTCCATTTCTGTCTAATAAAGTTTGTAAGAACAATATTTAACTCATCAGGTTTGAATTACACTATATAGAAAGGAGTAAGAAATTCATTTACCTGGTAAACTTGCCCAGTCTTATTCTTTAAAAGGTAAATTTCCTTAATATAAGAATTAACAGATGTAAAGCATGGTGGCACAAACCTCTAGTCCCAGTACTCTGCAAATTACTTTATCAAGTCCCTGCCTCAAAACATTAAAAATTAAAATTAAAATGAGGAAAAATGTTAGAGGTGCCATTCAGTGTGCAGGCCAGCAGTGCAATCCCTATAAATCACACATGCAAACACACACACACATTAACTGAAAAATAATTGATTTCCCATATGATGGATTTAGAAAGACATAATGTGACCTTTTGAGAGTCTCGGCTCTACGCAACCTAAATTTCATCATGAGGGTACAAGGGGCAGCACTCAACTGAGAACAAAATGCCATATACTAAAGGAGAGGAAGATATTGGGCCTAATATAATGTGGGATCAATTAGACCCTAGATCAGAAAAGAACCTTAAAATCCTGGTGAAAATTGAAGGAAGCCTATAGATCAGTTCATCATATTGCATGGAAGCTAAGTGGTGTTAATTGCTTGTGTTTACATAAATGTTAAGATTAATGGAAACTGTGTATTGAGTACGTAGGAATTGATCACTCTTTGCGAGTTTGGGATAAATCTGAAATATTTCAATATAAAAATGCTGAATAAATAACTTCCAGCACAAAACCAAAAACCTAACAAGCTCTAGAATTAGAAAACAAACTATTTTTATTTAAGGATGTTTAAGCTTCCATGGAAGATATTAATGTCTAAAAATGAAGTCACTGTGATGCCATACATTTTATAAGTAATGCAGGCAACACATACATGAAATGTATTTATTTTTAAAAATTATAATACAGGGCTGGAGAGTGAGCTCAGTGGTTCCAGTGCCTGCCTCACAAGCACAAGGTCCTGAGTTAGATCCCCAGTGATAACATACAATGCTAGGCATGGTGACTCACTCCCAACAGCAATCAATACCACATACACAGTGCCGGGCATGGTGGCTCATGCCTGTAATCCCAGCACTCGGGAGGCAGAGACAGGAGGATTGCTGAGTTTGTAGCTTGCCTGGGCTACATAGTGAGCTCAGAGCCAGACTGAACTACAAAGCGAGACCCTGTCTCAAAAAAAAAAAAAAGTATGATACATCTGTACAGATTTAAAATTTATGTACCAATGGAATCCAAAAGCTAAAAGATGTAATTATACTATGTGCTATGATGACTGAAGAGATTACCTAATGTGAGATAAGTTGTTTCAAAATTTAAAGGATCCATGCAAACAATGGGTTCAAGAGAATCTGACTCCAGTTTGGAGTTTCAGTGTGAGAGCAATAATACACTGGTAAAATTATAGAGACTACTGAGTCAAACTTACAAATTTTAGACATGAATATCAGGAACTGTCTAGAATAAATCTAATCATGGCCAAATTTAATGGCATATCGATGTATTTAACCTTCACTTTTCTATCATTCTTAACTGATCACAGGATTATCAGTAAGTCACATGAACAATTCACAAAGTAAAGAGTTACATAATGCGATAATCTCAGTGAGGCAAAATGGATTGACAGAAGACCAAAAATGTAATCACTGTGACTTCAGAGTAAGTTATAAAAAAATCTACATAAGCAATGGCAATGGGGATATAAACCAGTTAAATAGAAGTTAAAAAAAGAGAACGTATTTCACTTCCTGAGTGTCTCAAGATATGGCCATCAGTACAAGCAGAAAAATAAAGATGTGCATGAATATCGGGTAATGACTTTTCCTTAATGAACTGTTAATGATCACAATTACCCTCAACTGATGAAATTGATCAGAGGACTAAGACATAGCTGTAAGTATGAATGAAATCTGGTGAGAAACATAAACCGAGAAGGGCTGTTCAGAGATGTGATGGCAGTAATCAAAAACGCGGAGTCACATAATGGTACTTGTCCAAAATGAGCAAGGAAAATACTTTACTCATAGCCTGTATGAGTACTTCTTAAAACTGGTGAAGCTAATGCACAGCTATTTCAAGTTTCAAGGATGGGGTCACTAATATCCCCTTATCAGGATGGAAAGTCAGACAATTACGTGTAGAGAAATTACTGTTCAAAAAGTACTCTAGTCCACATATATTCTTATTGATCATTCCATAATTCTTGTTTTCAAACCAAAAATCCATATTTTGACAAAGAGGATGGCATTAGCTTTAGATGTACAAATATCAATAATTACTTTTACAAGTTCTTTGGAATCTCTTCTTTAAACATTGGAATACACTAGAAAATCTCTTGTCTTTCCTCTCTATACTCTTGTCTTTGGTGATCTGATGCAGTCTCATGGCTTCAATGTCCTGTGTATCCTGATGAACCCCAATTTCATTCTCTACCTCAGACCTCTCTACTGAACATCAGACTCATTTATTCAGTCATCTGCTGGACTTTCAGTTGGTATCTCAGCCTCATCCTCACTTGGGGGAAATCTAGCTCTTGATTGTCCCCCATACCTTTCATCATTTCAGTCTTTTCCCAGAGAAGTTCATCGCATCCGCGCTCTCCCAATGATTCAGGACAAAAGCTTAACAGTAATTCCGGCTCTCCAGTCTCTCTCTCACCAATCCATCCTACCATGCTCGCTGTCCACCTTCAAACATCCAGAATCTGACCACTGCCCAGACATGCTGCTGCACGTACCTGACCCCAGCCACCACCTTTCACCTTAATTATCACAAGGGCCCTCATGAATGCACGATCTTAAACACTGCATGTTTTCTCTCATTTGAGGCCTCCGTTCTCAGGGTGAGAAAAGGCCAAATGCAAAAATATGTAAGTCCTTAATGTCCTACAATTCTTGATCCGGCCTAGCCTCATCTACCGGCCCTCTCGCCCTCACTCTCTTGCTCAGTGTTTCAGCAAAACTGGGTTCCTTGCTCTTCTTCAGTCACATCCAAAATGTGCCTCCCAGTCTCACCGAGTGCCTTCTGCTGAACTGCTTTACTCACAGCTTTTTGGTTCACTCGTCTCCTCTCAGTTTGGGTTCAATGCATCTTGTAAGTAACATATATCCAGGTTACTGGACCTAAAATTTCAAACTCAGTTTTACTTCTTATATTTCTTCTCTTTTCTGGATTGTTCTCACCATCTTTTCCTTCTTCTTCTTTTTCTTTTTTGAGACAGGTTTTCTTGCTATGTAGTTCAGACTGGCCTTGAACTCTCTGTGTAGCCCAGGCTGGCCTGGAATTTGCCATAATCCTCCTGTCTCGGCTTCCCTAATGCTGGGATCATCGGCATGTGTCACCATGCCTGACTCACCATCACTTTTTATTAGGGTTGTTTTTGTTTTCCTCTCATACACTCATCTAATTTTTTTCTTTTTTGCTATGCTAGAAATTAAACAGAACCTTGGCACTGAACTATATTTGTAACCTTTGTATAAGTTTTTAAAAAATCTTTAGAGACAAGGTCTTGCTAAAATGCCTAAAATGGGTTCAGATTTGTGATTTTTTGGCCTCAGCCTCCCAGTATGCTGAGATACAGGTCTGTAACCATCAGGCCCTCCTTATCCTCTTCATCTGAGAATGTAAATTCCATCAAGGCAAGAAATTGTCTTTGTTATTTATGATTCTACAGTAAAGACGAGTATTTGTTGAATAGTTTTAATGATAAACATTGCTATAGTCAGTCTCACTTCTTTCATTGCTTTATTCATTGAAAAATATATTTTGAATACCTTATATGAGTAGGTAGCAAGCATGAGAACAGACATTCATGGACCAGTGCCATAGTAAAAAATGTAAAATCTTGCTGGGTGTGGTGGCTCACACCTGTAATCCCAGCACTTGGGAGGCAGAGACAGGAG
>PVIC010019983.1:0-11917 GCA_004025085.1 Thryonomys swinderianus | reverse complement strand
AAAACAAAATCAACATTTTCATCTGCAGTTCTGCTTGAGATCTTAGCTATAATATAAACTCATATTTCCATTTCCAATTTAGGTGTTTTGCCATAAGACCAGTCATAAGCCCTGCAAAGTAGCAATTCCAAAGAAGTTTGGCACAATTATTAATTATGCTTATTCATGCTGAAGTTCCAGTACTTCCTTCATATAAGTAGACCTGCTAGAGTGCGGAAGCCACAGAATGAGGATATGTTGGAAGAAATTGTTCTGCCTTTTTCATTTTCTTCAGAATCAGTCCACAGCCCAAGGATTCAGTAAAGCAAAATCGGCTGTTATGGATTATAGCCATATTTCCCTCTTAGTGTAGGCAGTCAAAATCTCTTATGCATTTGAAGGTGGAGATGTTTATTTTATTTGCAGCTCAGTTATTTTGATTCAAAAATCAGCAAATATAAACATGGACCAAAAATCATCAAAAATGTGTCCAGTTAAAATTTATGTCGATGTGCATAAAGACATATTTGATTTAGGACTTTGTTATTGGTTCCTTGTTTTAGAGAACTGTGGTTAGGGTGTTCAGATGTGTGTAGTATTTAAATTTGGAGTAATGTTACCACAGTGACCAGAACTATGATGGATTTCCCCTTGTAAGAATAATGGTTGTACTTTGTCTACCACAAAGAGGAAAAGTGCTTGACAAATTCATCAATGTTATGCTTTCTTGCCACTGTTTATTCTCTTCTGCATTCTGCAGAAGTTCTTCAGAACCTGTCATTTCATAAATTATAAGCTGTCCTATTGTTTCAGAATCAGAAATCTGTAGATCACAAATCTATCCAAAGGCCTTTCAGATTTCCATATACATAAAATATTTTTCATAGAGGTGAATTAGTGTTTATTAATCTTGAAGCATAAAATGATTAAATGCTATATTACACATATAAATACTATAACTATGACAAGTCCATGATCACTGCTATTAGATTAGACATTTAATTGCCCAGAGCCAATACAGCAAATAAAGCTTTGTATTCAGTGAACATAAGTTAGAAGAAAACCATAAACTACTTTTGTGATTTTTCAAATGGTAGCACTTCTAAGAGATTCTTATAGTGCTATTCAATTATATCTTCATACAGAGAATATTTTTGCATATACATACACAGGTAAATAAACGTTCCTATAACTGAATATTTATATATATACATCAAATATAGAAAACAGGAAAATATATACACCTATATATACACACACCAATATAATATCTATTGCGTGTAGTTGATATAACAACCTTGTAATTTTCAAATTATTTTAATTGTTTTGCTGACTAGTCAGGTATTTTTGTGGAAGAATTTAGAGTTTAAGAATCACAGATCATATTCTCTTGTTGTCATTTAAAACCAGGGGTTGAACCTACTGCCTTTGCCCCGAGCTACATTTCTAGTCAAGTCCTTTCATTTTTTATTTTGTGACAAGGTCATCCTGAGTTGCTTGAGCTGGGCTTCAACTTGCGACCCTCCTGGTTTATTATGGTAGAGTCCTGGGATTGCAGGTATGGGCCACCACACCTGTGTTCATTCTTACGAGACTAACACAACGTTTTGGCAATCACAGTCACAAAGGGGCTGCACATTCCCAAGGGAGCTCACTATTGCTGCCTGGTGGCCAAAGTGGTGTCTCCCACTTTCTCAGAGGTGTAAACACAATCAATGAAATGTCTTGTCTGTAATTCAAACAAACATCACTCGTTAAACAAAGATAATTTTCTCAAATCTAATTTGCAATAGAATTTCTTCTGTAACTGTCCGTTTGTTTTTGACAAATGTTCTCTACAAGGTCTGTGAAAGCATTTTTACTATTTTAGCAGGATACTGTCTCTTCTCAACAACAACAGAAATTCATGCATTTGAAATAATCATATTCTATTCAGTCAGCCTGAGTCAGCTGAAATCTTTGGAGTTGTCAAGCTTTACCAAAAGCTTGAGGTTGCAATTGTATAGTGGATAACTGGGATGTGCTTTATTCAAAGATAATCTTTTTCTGAAGCTTACTTTTCTCACTTAAAGAATAGGCCGCAATTGTAAGTACCCAAAGGAAAAAATATATTAAAAAGCAGCTAAAATTATGTTCAGATATTTATAGGTATTTTATTTCAATCACTACTAACACTCTACAATGTTTCCCTGCTTGATGATCATTTTCTGTGTAATTTCATCATTGTAATATTTAAAAACAGAATAAAGATTCTATTTAGACCAAAACTCACCAAAATCTCATAGTGCCTATGATCAAAATGTTTTGTAGATCCCCCCAAAATAAGCATATTTGTAGTAAACATTCCTTAAGAAGTGCATAACACAAATCTATTTTAATAAAGAAATTCTAAGCATAAGCTTGTCCTTTATTACTCCACCAAGTGTATACATTTTAAACATACTAAAACAAACTATATTTAGTCAAAGTTTGGACTTTCATAATCCTTTCAATAATTAAGATATCCTTTCAATGGGCCCCATTTTGAGCCAGCAGAAACCAGGAGTTTAGAACAAATGACATCAAGTGAGTGACATTAGGTGTGCAGTTATCCACCCCACTTGACATTGGACACACTTTCCAAAGAAATGTAACAATGTGCGACATAAGAAAGAACTGCTCTAACACAAGTTGTCACCTTACTGAATTGTTTCCTGGTGTTGTGTACCAGGAATTCTTTGAAACAGATATAGATAGTATCTGTTGATGGATATAGATAGTACAATATTTCACATTCAAAAAATATGCAAAGGTAAATGTGGTAGAGAGATGAGTAGTGAGGGGTAAAGAAATAATGTGATGGTAATAAAAAAAAGGAAACAAAGCTTATGTTTTTAGGGGGGGTTGTGGGGTGAGTAGAGGAATGGGAAAAATTGAGAATTAAATTGTGCCACATACTGGTACAAATTCCCAATATTGAGTGTGACCATGATGTGTATATACAATGTACCAATAAAGATAAAAACTTTAGAAAAGAACCTGACCCTATTTTCCCTTTCCTAAAGAGATCAATTCCTCATTAAAGTCACCTGAGTATTTGATGGACAATCTAGGATGACACATGGATCACACAAATTTTGAAATTTATCTTGCAATATAACAAGTGCTAGAGTGGTATTGGATAATACTATTGAAAACTGTCCAGACAATAGAAATATGGGGGGTGAAATTATCTTTTAACCTGGAGACTCTCGGATTATTTATGCAGATTTAGAGGCCAATACATGTGGCTTACAATCAAAAGTAGAAGGAAGAGCCTGGTAGAATTAGTACTGGGTATTGGTCCCAGAAGAACCCTTCTATGTTCCAGTACAACTACAACGAAATATGTAACCTATAGCATGGCCCTTATATTCATGACGCTTTTTCCTTTTATTTTTAAATGGGGAATGATAATATAGGGTTTGCCCTCCATTTACAATGGTTGAGAAAATCAAAATCAATACTATTTTCTATCTGTATAACTATCAATATAGAAAGTGTATTTCAATAAATACTGCACCATTACTCTATGTCAGGAGCTATGCAAAGTCATAAGAATACTGTATGTACAGGTTGGGATTTTTTTTATTTTTTTTCGGTACAGGGATGGAACTTGGCCCCTTATATGTCCAAGGTTGGTGCAGTACCACTTGAGATAAATCCCCAGCCCCAGATTGGGAATATTTTAGCTGATGTTTGAGACCAGAAGCATTTCATACTTCAGATTCTTTGGATATGAGGAATATCTGCATATTCCTCATACATACATAAGATACATAATACTGTATCTTGCCACGGGAGTACAAGTTTAAACACAAAATTCATTGATGTTTCACATATATTATACCTTAGTCACACTGCCTGAAGGTAACTTATTTCATGCACAAGATTTGAATATTATATAAAGTTTTATGATGTGGTACCATGTCGACACTCAAAAGGTGTCAAAATTTGGAGCATTTCAGATTTCTGGTATGGATATGTTTAATACGTACTGAATAAAAAATCTATACTATTGGAATTTTTTCATTCTATGGCAATAAATTCTTCAAGTGTAGCATTATATAAATCATAAGGTACTTTTAATTCATTGTCCCATTTAAGCAATACAACGATACTGGGACAACCAAGCTATCCCCGTAAGCAGAACCTAGCCAACTAATTTTTCCTACTCTGTTGTGTCTGTGTGTGGTTCCAAAATCTTACCAAACTCATCCAGTTTAAATAAAATCTATTCATCCTTGTCATTCCATGTGAAATAAGTCACCAAATACTGCTTTGTTTTAATGTTTTCATTCCTGCTGTCTCTGTGACAACAGGCTGCCTGCTCACCTGGCTGGTTTCTCTAGTAATCATTGCCAAAATCCCAAACTGGTATCCCTGGCTTGTATTCCTTACCTGCTTAATCCAACTGTCCAAGTAGTTTGTTTTCCTCCACTAGCAGACCCTGAAACAAGGCTTCCAGGCCTGAAAGTCTATTTGGAACATGATTCCCAGACATATCAGCCTGGGGGTGGTGAAATGAGATAGAAACAGAAAGTCAGTCCATAAAGGATGCACTATCAAACAAGTTGCCACACTGAATAGCGAGAAATAACACCTAGCAGAGATCACTGCCTTGCAGTCACTCTATCTCGCGGGGAAAGAAGCTTTGTTTTTGCATCAGTGCCCATCAGTGATTGGTTGAGGGACACTCCCCAGAAGTTGTATTGTCCCAGCCTTTTTACCTGCAGCACAAGTGAGAAGTATATGCTCCAGCAGCCAGGAAAAGCCCTCAGATCAGATCACATATGGGAATTGGGAGTCAGACCAGAGAGGAGGGACAAAACCCCAAGGAGAAAAATGTGTGCAAGACATTGACTTAATTTTCCCCTAAGCCTACATTTTATATGTCAGGAAGCCACTCTAACCAGCAGACAGTGAGCCTTTTAACTTTCCTCCTTTATATCTTTCTTATGCTTTTCCTTTTTCTTATTGTTCTAATCTTCCTCTATTTCCACTTATGTAAAATCAAATGTTACTTATCTTTTGAAGATCTATATTGTCATACTTGAAGGTACACAGTATCTTACTTTGTAACTTCACATAATTCACCGGCAACACACCCTGGGTATAATAAAGGACTGATATATGTGTTTAGCCTCACGAGGCATGCAGCCATTTATGAATAGTAATACGACAGGAAAATTCTAAATATGAGACTCGAGTTATTTTATCCAAATGCATTTGTTTCTAACATTATATCCATAGTATTCAGTGAATAATAACAATCCGTTTGTTCAATTACAATATTGAGTACTGTTACATAGTTTTTCATGGTCAGGAGTAGGTAACTGATAATTTATAAAGTAAAATACATTTTTGGTTGGTTTGTTAATTATTGCTTTTATAACAAATTACCACAATGTGAGTCACTTAATATAAATCTATTAATTTGCATTTCTGAAAAATTCCAATTCCAGAATGGGTCTCATTTAGCAGTACGATGATAATGTCACCATAGCTGTATTATTTTTCTGTATTATCTTTTTTCTTGCTTGTTCTGGCTTCTAGCACATACCTGGGAGACTGAGGCAGGAAGATCGTGAGCTTGAGCCCAGCCTAGATAGCTTGGTGAGGCTGTGTCTCAAAAGACTCATTTTTAAAATGAGCCAAGGAGAGAAATTGGTGTTAGAACACTGTTAGAATCCTTGCCCAGCATATTCAAGGCACAGTGCAGTGTGTAGCGCCAAACAAGCTCAGTCTGGCGATCACATTCTGCTTAGTTGGACAACCCAAGCACATCACTGTAACATAAATTCAGCTAATTAGTCTCCCATGCTCCAAGGGCAAGGACTTAAGATATGGTCCTCTGCAGATGGACACTATTCTGCCTCCCGCAGTTGAAACCTCTCCCCTTTCCCTCTTTACTCCATAAAACCATCCTGTTCAATTGACTTTCTGTGATACAATATTTACTGTGCAGTACTAATGTGCTTGATCCTGGAGATTGCATTAGGTTTCAACAAATGAAGTCTTATGTCTCATAAAACAATATGTGTATTTAACTTCAAGACAGCAAAGTTAATTTAGGAAATTGGAACTTCTGTTTATATCCATAATAGTTTTGCTGTCTGAGATACAGCTCTCAGTCTACTTCTAGCATTTCCAAAATAAACTTGTCATTGGTGTCATTATCATAGAAGATTATAAAGTAAATTACTTACATTGACCACACTGAGCAAATTAAGCCATTTAGCTTATGGAATTCTCTGTCATCGAGTATGGATATTGCATTTGTACTTGATTCCAATAGTGGTTAAGGGACATTAGAAGGCTACGCAGCTCATCATTCAATTGAATCCTTAAAAGTAATTCAATCACTGTTCCAGAAATTGAATCAAAAGGTAAACAAGTAAACTGAACACAAGAAAAGTGTACACTGAAGCAGAACACTTAGTGAGGAAACTTCAAAACCACCCTCCCACAAGCTCTTCGTTCCTCTTGGGAATGTGTTGTTAAGGTTAGAAACAACCTCACATGCTTCATGGTCCACATACATAGAAGATCACAACTGCTCTTTTATTTTCCTTCTGAGGCCTTCCATACATGTGTGTTCTATGCAATGCACCTGAATTTTCATCTACCAGTCCTTGACTTAGACATCCTTAGTTCTCTCAGTCCAAAATGGCCAACTAGAAACTTCTTAACCCAGTTATTATTATTTTTTAAATTCATAGCATCTGACTTACTAATAGTTAATCTGGAAAATCACTATATGAACATTTATTAATGATTTGGAATGTTTTTGCTCACTCTCACGATGTAAAACTGTGAATTACTAGTTGCCTTCTGAGATATGTAAAATTATTAAGCCAGGATTTTAAACCAAAGGGATTATGATTTAGTGTGTATTATAAAGTTTGTGCTAATTAAAGAACTACATTGTTGAAAGGCAATTCGAGCGTAAATAACATTTAATTTTGTATTTAGCAGTACAATTAAAATGTGGAAGACATTTAAAAAAATAAAGCATGTAATATTTCCAAAATACTAATATTTGTCTATATCTAAGTAACTATGAAATTAAGACAAGCAATGATTAGCTTAGCCCCCACTATTTTGATGGCTAGTTTCTAACATGCTATCTTTCTCATAAAAGTAGTTCAAAAAAGTTGAAATGAGTAAGGCTGTTTTTAAAAAAAATTTAGCCCATAACTGAAGGCTCTATTATTGTCTATAAATAATTCCTTTCTTGAAAAATTAGATGAAATCCCAATACAACAAGATCTCTCAGGTGCATTCACTGTCTTCATTAACTGCTTTGGTCAGAATCATTAATTCAACAATGTATCCACCTGAGTTTTTTTTTTTTTTTTCTTTTTGAGACAGGGTCTCGCTTTATACTTCAGGCTGGCCCTGAGCTTACTATGGAGCCCAGGCAAGCCTCCAACTCAGCAATCCTTCTGTTTCTGCCCCCCGAGTGCTGGGACTACAGGCGTGAGCCACCACGCCCGGCATTGTGGTATGTGGTACTGATTGCTGGTGAAAGTGAGTCACCACACCCAGTATTGTGGTATGTGGTTACTGGGGATGGAACTGGGGACCTTGCTCTTGCTAGGCAGGCGCCAGACCACTGAGCTAAATCTCCGGCCCTGTGCCCACCTGATTTTGAGTTGCAAATAATTGCACAGTTGTATTTATTTGTTTATTTTTGTTTTTGTTTTGTTTGGTTTGGTTTGGTTTTGAGACAGGGTCTCACTTTGTAGTTCAGGCTGGCTCTGAGCTCACTATATAGCCTAGGCAATCTTCAAACTCAGCAATCCTCCTGTCTCTGCCTCCCGAGTGCTGAGATTACAGGCATGAGCCACCATGCCTGGCTATTTGTTTATTTTTGACTAAATGTCCTGGTGATCCATCTCAGTCTTTCCTTTAAATTTGACGTGTAACATTCTATATGGCAATTTCAAGGAAGTGTGCATTTGTATAGATTGTAAAATTTCTTAACATTAGGATTTTGTTATATTGTACCATTATGACAAAATCAATAGTGACTATTTCAGAGCATGTATTATTTTGCAAGCTTTCATTACTCATAATTTTGCCTTTACTCTTCTAACATTTGTGAACAATACAACAGGCACACATAAGAATTTTTTATAATATTTATCCATAATTTAATATATGAATCTAATAATTTATACTTGTTTTATTTCATTATATTGCTAGAAATATATATTTATAATTTATTAGTGTTTAATTTATTTACTGGATCTATTCCCTTAGCAATATTGCAAGGTAAGCATTACTAATGCATTCAGACAGAAAGCATTTTAAATTAACAGAAAAATAAACTCCCCAAAGATTCCTAGCTAGGATTTGAAAAAGGCAAAATTCTAACCCTGGTCTCTCCTGCCTCCAAAGATGAATTCCATTCCTTTTAAGTATGCTAAAATGCTTGTCACTTTCCTCAAGCCTAGTACAGTGTGTTTTGTTGGGTTGAAGCAAACACCGAAGTGGAGATACTACAATGGATGAGATAAAGCAAGAGAAGACAGTGATTTTGACATTTAGTATTTTCCTAGAATCAGAGCCTTAGAAGCCTATGCTGGCCACAGTTGATAGCACATTCACCTAGTAGTGTGCGCAATAAAATTCACTACAGTCTTTTTCCCTTGAGAGCAGTCCTACGGTATGTATGTATTAGTTCCCATACCAATGAGGTTATTAGTCCAATGGAGTTATTTCTAACCATCCCTTCCCCCAGTCTCTGCTATGGAATAAGCATCACATTAAATAGATGGAGGGGTAAAACCAAGCCCTCCTGTTGTCACGCACCATAGCCAATATCGCTTATATTAAATCTGCCCCCTCTTTGCAATCTCGCCCTGGAGAGCTCTAGAGTATAACCATTCTATACACTTGTACTTTGTCTAAAGGAAAACACAAGAAAGGGTGTCTTCCCTGCTACTCTGAATTTTGTGTCACTAAAAGTGGTTCTGATTGCCTACTACAATAGGGACTTAGCATCTATTTGTTAGCAGAATTTTTCCTCAATTAGAAAATAGACACTTTTAATTTGGTGGTGATAATTAGCAACACTGGGATATCTGGTATCAATGTTTATGAAAAAACCCTCAAATGATGCTTAAAGGAGCCTCCTTGTATTTGTCACACATCTTTGTAGAATCTATGCTTTTATTGCTCATTCATCTCAAAAATGCCTAGACCAGAGTTTCCTGTTTACTGACCTTGAAGTCTTGAATAAGTGGCTTACTTTCTCACTTTATTCCTTCATTTATCACAAAGGTATAAAATTATCTACTTCATAGACTTATTTGCAAGGTTTTAGCCAAACAATGCGTTTTGAAATGTTTGTATAGTGCTCATTTCAAAGAAAGTGGAAATCTATACCATCCTGAAAGTTTATCTGTTTTAGTGACCACTAAAGTTATAATTAGACTTATTACAATAGGTTATGTAACCTTATTTCAGTGATGGCATTGGCATTTTTATCAGATAAAGTGATGCACAGCAAATGATTCCATAATTTAATTTACATGAAAATTCATTTGGTTAATGCTCTCACACAAGTATTCATTGTGGAGTTTGTGGTACCATTCTACATCATTTGGCAGTTAGTGGCTAGGCAGATTGTGTAAGTGATACATTATTTACTAGATAAAAAGTCAATATTTCTATAGGAAACGGTGTGGAAATGTGTTGAGGGGAAGGAATAAATATGATACAGAAAGCAAAAAGAGCATGTATAAAGGGGGGAGGAGGTGTGGGTGGGTAGGGATATGGGTAAAAATGAGAATTAACTTGTGTCATATACTGGTACAAATTTCCCAGTGTTATATGTGATTCTGAGATGTATATAAATTGTACCAATAAAGAATTCAATTAAAAAAAGTCATGGCTGTATTGTGTACATTTACCTACTCACAAAGACGAACGTAAAGTTTATATATTACAAACATGTACTAGTAAAGCAAAAAATTAAACAGTGTCAGTGTACCCATAACTTAATATGCCACCAATCATATAGTCCAGAAATGCCTGTAAATTTCTGAAGGAACTTTAATTTCTGAAAAAAAAACCCTGCCATTTTATAATAGTGCATCGCTTGGGTAGCCAAGTATACTTATAAGGTTTACACAGTGTATTTCATCAGTAGTTATGAATAAAATGACTATAGGACTGATTTTCATATTCTATTTCTAAATAAATCAGCATCTTTTTCTCTTAACTAGGGCTTTCTCACAACACTGCCCTTAAGACTCAGGTTTCTTGTGTTGCAGGGAATTTTATTTTCTAAAAATGTTATTAATTTCATAAATATGAATTGTGTAGAATGTTTTCTATTTTGATATTTAGATAGTAGTTTTATTATTCTAGTTTTCTTGGATATTCTCAAAACAAAACTGCTCTCACATTAGTAAAGCATAGATATGATTAAAGCACATATTTATGTATGGAAATTAAACACTGAATATGATTAATTTTTATAATTAATATGAGTTAACATCTATCATAAACAGCAGAAAACATAACTGCTATGATAGATATACTGAATGTCATTTTTCTTCACAAGTATTATATTATTTTTGTAAAATTCAATTATTAAATGTGGCAGTTTTGATTTAACAATGATATATAGTTACTTTATTTGTAGTTTTATCTTCAGTGAAAGTATAGTATCTTATTTTAAATACTGTGCAAGATTAAGCAATGAAAATATTTTCTAAAATGATAGTAATACTGATAATAATAGTAATAGGTTGCATTTTCTTAGTATGTACTAATGCTAAACACTGAGTCATTACAGACCTGATCTCACATAAAGAATCTTGCACAATTGACATTATCTCATTTTATGTTTTACAAAACTTAGTAGCAAACTAAAGACCAGATTCTCAATGTAGTTCTTGAAATTAATGTATACAATGATTTGTTTATTTATACAACAAATGTTTATGGTGTGGCTAATAAGCATAAAGGATTATGCAAAGACTGAATAAATCATCTAACAAAATAGACACAAACCCCTCCACCAGGAAGTTTCTAATCCAGAAAGGAATTTAAAGTAGCCAAGACAGTACAAAGAAGTGTAACAAGTGCTTTACTAGGGCAAATAGAAGGCACTCTATGAGCATTCAGCAAAGATATCTAGCCTAGGAAGAAGGGTGGGAATGGTCTCCCATGAAAGACCCAATCTGCTCAATGAAAAGATTTCAGTGCAGCTATGGGGTGAGATGATGAACTCATGATGATACAGGAGAAGAGAGAACTTTCTGAACTGTAATAAAATATTTAACCTCTAAGAGTACACTTAGTTGTACATAGGGTGTACATAAAACAGAAATCATAATCTGGGAGATACTTTTGAATTGTCATATTCCAGTTGCTTGGTGATTACTGATGCTACTATAGTTTGAATAAATGTTTCTCATATGGTGGTTAAAGTACCAAATATCTCTGGGTGACTCCTCATTGAGTAAATGAATGAAAATGTTAATGTCATTGAATGTTTTAGAAAAGGATTCTCCTGAACTTGGAAATTTTTATCGATTAAAGAAGTTAAATAGCCTTAGTCATGCTATTAATGGGGACAGTGGTAAAGTTTCAATTAAATTCACAAATATCTATTATTTCCAGTAGAATACCACATATTTCATGTATAAAGTTGTTGTCTCTATATTGATCATGCAATTGCATCAGTCAAAAGTTTAGAACAGGGCCGGAGGGTTAGCTCAGTGGTTCCGGCGTCTGCCTTGCAAGCGTAAGGACCTGAGTTCGATCCCCGGTTACCACATATAATGCTGGGCGTGGTGGCTCACGCCTGTAATCCCAGCACTCGGGAGGCAGAGACAGGAGGATTGCTGAGTTCGCGGTGGCTTGCCTGGGCACCATAGTGAGCTCAGGGCCAGCCTGA
>PVIC010019982.1:0-29993 GCA_004025085.1 Thryonomys swinderianus | reverse complement strand
AAAAAAACCACATCTTCTTTATCCACTCTCCAGTTGATGGACATTTGGGTTGTTTCCAAGATTGAGCTATCACGAACTGAGCTGCTATGAACAAGGGTGTACATCTGTCTTTCCAATGTGAGTTTTTAAATTCTTTTGGGTATATTCCTAGCAGGGGTATAGCAGGGTCAAATGGGACCTGTAGTGCAACCATTGTGGAGATCCGTGTGGAGATTTCTCAGAAAACTAGGAAAATTACATCTTTACTGAAAGTGTGCAGACGTTTTTCTTATCACTATTCCCCAAATAATATGGCATAATAATGATTTCCACAGTATTTACATTGTATTAGATATTATAAGTCAGCCAGTGATGATTTAAAGATTATGGAAAGATCCGCACAGATTCTATGCAAATACTGTATATTCCATGTAAGGGACTTAGCATATTTTGGTATCCTTGGAGATTCTGGAATCAGCCCCCTACTAATACTGATGAGCAACTATAATCAAGATTCAGTGTAGGAAGGTGATGGGGTCCAAGAGTTCAGAGGGTGGTTTTTAATCCAGTCAGAGTCCAGAACACACTTTAAAGCCAAAATAGCTGAGCCTCCAGGAAGGGTAGGAGCCAATGACAAGTGATTGTTCCATGCACTTTATCTTTTATAAGGACAGCAGTAATAGCACCATTGAGTTAACCTTTGTCTTAGTTATTTTCTCATTATTACAATGTGATACCCAATATTCACAGCTTGAAGGAGGAAAGATTTATTTTGGCTTACAGTTCACAGAGATGCTAGACCCATAGTCAGCTGGTCCCAAAGCAAGGCAGAATGGCAGATGAGCATAACAGAGAAAAGATAATCCATGGCATGGCAGTGGAGAGCAAAGATAAGGGAAGAGGAGGGATATACCAATTGGGCCATGTGCAGTTACCCACCTCTTCCTACTAGACTTCACCTCCTAACATTACATCCATCTATAAACTCATTAATCCAGTGATGAATGTCACACACCTATGAAACAGTCACCTCCCAAAGGCTCCACCTAGGAGTACATAAGACGTTGAGAGACATTTCAGCTACAAACCATAACAAACTTTCAATGGAAAAATGGGACAAATGCTGATGACAGTTGTGTTTTCCATATGACTGTTCCTAAGTAAGCAATAGGGCAAATGAGTATGTATTTATGAAACTCTTTAAATTGCTTTCATAAAGAGTAAAGTCAGCATTTGGGATAAGAGACTCAAGTGATTTTTCTCTTGGCAGATTTTTGTAACGGTTGACTGTTCTTGTGCCTGATGCCAACCTGAAATTCTCTTCCACTTAAAGATCCCACCAGGGCAATATTAAGACATTCAGGAGTTCTGTCCATCTATTTAACTTGTCAATTTATCTGAGCAAAATAATGTATGAATTCCAGTGCATGCCTGTACGATATTCAGGTCATTCTCTTTGATTACAAAATGCAAGTTTTCTCACTTTTCCCCTTAAGTTATGTCATATACTCATACAAATTCTCAATGTGGAATGTAATTGTGATGTGGATATATAATGTACCAATAAATTAAATGAAAGTTTTAAAAAGGTACTAAAAGTGCAATTATTCAGCCATATATCTAGACTTTGAGAAGTTAGTTCTATTGAAGAAAACAGTAACTAAATAAATTCAGCTTTGCACATAACCATGTAAGACTTATCAAGGTTGGGTAATGCTAAATCTAATCATTATTCTCTGGCCCCCAGGACAGGGGTATAGCTTGTTGGTAGACTACTGGCCTAGGCACAGCCACTGGGGTCCATCCCAGCACCTGGGCCAGGGTGGGAGTGAGGAGGAACCTCACGGCTTCCTAACATGCCTATTTTTTTAAAGTGATGAAGGATGTGAATTTATCTATCAGAGAATTTATCCATCAGAGTGCTAATTCGAGATGAATCTTCATCCTAAGACACCAGAGTGGCAGCTAAGTGTGGGCATTTACCTTACCAGATGCACTGTGGTCCTGTTTTTAAGTTTGCTTTGTTAGTACACCATGAGTGGTTCTGGCTTTCACAGAAACACCCTTCAGGTAAGTTGACTAGAGCCTAATGTAAAAAAACCAAAAAGCCAACTTATTAATATGCAATGAAAAAAATCTCCTTATCAGCAGGTCTATCTAGAAAGCTAAAATTGTCACCAGAGCTTTTCAGTAAGCCCAAATCAATTATATGCTACAAATATGAATGGTACCTCCCTGAGATGCCCTTGGGCAGCCATCTGCATACCCCCTTTTTTATCTAGGCCCTTAGTTCATAACCAGTTTCTCTTCCTATCTGTCTTAGTTCAAACGCAAGTTAAGCTTCTGTAAAAGTGAGACATGCCCAACACAGTGAAGCATAAAAGAGAGATTTTCTTCATGTAATGGCCCAAAGGTGAGAGACTCAGGGTGGACTGTGTATCCCTGCTCCACAGGATATCTGAACTCCACCACCCCTGAGCAAAGAGAAATACAGCTATAAATCCCAGCTTTCTGTCTAGGCCTGCTTTCCAAACCTGGGCAACTGAGGGTGTTCCTGGAAGTGACCATCATGACACTGAACTGAAATAAATAGAGTTACAACTATAGACATGACTAGAAAATATGGAGCAAGCACTGGAGAGTAGTAACTTCAGAAAAGAAGGGCCCAGAAATTTGCAGTGGTTTCAAGTGTTAACGGGCAAGCTGCATTTATGCCCAGAGACCTGTAGAAGGCGCTGCTGCCACTAGGTAACAGAAGCTGTGTGGCTCTAGAAGACAGCCCCAGCCCTGACACTGAGGGAACAGGTCTCCCAGAGCACCCTGAGCAATCAGTGCAATCTGTGCAGACCTCAAGAAGGCCTGTCCTTAGGAGGAGGGACCATGACCTAAAATAAGAATGCTCCTAGACTAAAGGTAAACTGGAATGAAAGGAAGTCCAACAAGCTGAGTTCAGGAATTTAACTGTCTTCCAGAACAAGTCTCAGCACCTGTTAAGGGAACACAGTTAATACAAACTCCTTGTATTGTAGATAGGTAAGTTAATTAAATATCTTGTAGACAGTTAGGCTCACTCTCAAGGCTCCAGCCTTTGAGGGGCCAACACAGCAGAGCCAACATGAAAAATGACTGAGACACATTTTCAGGTTAGCATTACTAAAAGAAAAAAAAATGAGAGGGATAGAGAGAGAGAGAAAAAGAGAGAGACTTTTTTAGAGATTGATAACAGTGATTGACATTTTAAATCAATTTTTATATGGCATTTGCTTTTTTATTTTATCTTTATTTAATTGTACCTGAATAACTGTGCCTATAACTTTATTGGTTAGTCATGGTTTTGTTTCATCTAATGCTTACCTTGTAATTTTTTTATTGGGTCCTATGGTTTTGTCTCACTTTGTACTTGCCTCACTTCATGGCTTTGTCAAATAAAATCTTTTTAAAAATGGGGTGGGTGGTAACCTATTTTTTTGGTCTCTCTTAGACAGAAGCTGTCTTTTAGGTATCTGGTAGGTTTGAGAGTTATATCTATTCCCCCTATCTCCCTTGCAGTATGTTGTCTACAAGGCTGGGAAAAGAACTTTAAAAAAATTAGATGGACAAAGAAGCAGGATCTGTAGTCAAGAAAATAAGTAGTGAAGAGAAATCAGTACTTAAGTGACTTAGATGGTAGAATTAGCAGAAGTTTTAAAACCTGTACTGGGGATATGGCTCAAATACATTCAAGGTCCTGAGTTAACCTCCCCAGCACCATTTTTTGAAAAGCTGACTCAGAATTAACAAATCATTTCTCAGTAGATGAGAAAATCTAAAGTAATTCATTCCTAAGATATAAAGTATTTAAGAATTTTTAACAGTGTTCTTCTTAAGGTGATTTTAAGTGGCCGTTTTGCATAAATATATGCTAGGTATTTAATTCATATTTTCCATGGTGTCTCTGGTGATTTTATCTCCCCACTGGTTTTAGCTTCTGCCTCTAAGCGAATCCTTTGTATCTCTGGAGCTGCCCTTGTGTGAACCACAAGCAACACAGGCCTTCAAGGTTGAAATGGTTTCATTTCTACCCATCATATACTCCCCACCTCAAAGCAGAAAAGAACTGTTTCTCCTCCCATGCAGCTATCTTAGTTCAAGTGCAAGTTAAATTTCTATAAAAGTGAGACACGCCCAACACAGTGGAGCAATAAAAGAGTGATTTTCTTCATGTAATGGCCCAAAGACAAGAGACCCAGGGTGGGCTGTGTATCCCTGCTCCACAGAGTATCTCGACTGGCTCCACCTTCCCAAGGCTGTGTCCTGTGTGGATGTTGAGGGTGACACACAAAGAGCAAAACAAATGGCTACAGACATCCTGTAAGAATCTGACCCACTTGGTTCATAGCAGTACACACACACACACACACACACACACACACACACAGAGTCTAGAAGTTGCCCATTTTATTGCTTCACATCCCTTTGGCCCTGACAGTCACATGGTCTCTTATAGCTACAGAGGAAGAGTGTACTGTTCATAAAAGAAAGAGAAAGGGGGCAGCTGAGAGACTCAACCACAGCTTTTTGGCACTACTATCACCACAGTCCACAGAGCGACTTTGTAGATTGCACCTTTTCTTCTTCTTCATCCTTTATATTCAGTGGCCCACAGGTCCTGTACTATAATTTGGAAATATTTTCTAATTCTCTTTTCTCCTCATTTATAGAGTTTCATAATCTTGCTGTCTTAGTCACTTCGCCATCACTGAGACACAATACCCAATGACCCATGATTTAATGGGGGTGGATATATTTTGGTTTACAGTATTTAAAGAATTCAGTCCATAGTCAGCTGACTCCAAGACAGGAAGAGCATGGTAGAAGGGTCTGGTGGAGGAAAACTGCTCGCATCATGGTAAGCAGGAAGCAGAGAGCAAAGACAGGAGTCAGGGAAGGATATAAATCTTTCCAAGTCGTGCCCCCAGTGAACCACTGTTTCCAACCAGAACCCCATCTCCTAACAGCATGTCCATTTCTGAATTAACCAGTGGATTGACCCTCACCAGTCCCCATGCCTACCCACTTCATTCTCCCCACTGCTATCACTAGGGCTATTTGAAATACAACTCTGGCTTCACCTCCCCAGTTAAAGCCTTTCAAGAATTAACATGTGTACCACCAACACAAAGTTGTTTCTAGCTAGAGGATTTGGGGTAAGAGGAGAAATTACTTTTCACTGCATTCCCTTTCTTAGTGCTGGAACTTTACTTGTTCACACACAAAAAAATAAAAATTGGAACACTGTGATAATAAGATCCTTTAGTACTTTCTATCCTTCATGGGATGTAGAACTCAAGCTTTCATCAAGGCACACTGGACCTCCTTTCCATTCTCCCAAGGATAATTCCTTATGTTAATTAGCTTGCTACCACTGTGACAAGATACCTGAGATAAATCAACTTAAAGCAGTAGATGTATTTTGGTTGATGATTTTAGAGGTTTTAGCTCATGTCCACTTGTGCCTGTTGCTGTGGGCCTGGGGTAAGACTCTATATCATAGAGGCAGCCTGTGATACAGCAAAGCCTCTCCCCTCCTGGTCACCCAGAAACAGAGAAAAGGACTGGGCCCCCACATCTCCTTGAATAACACATTTCCAGTTATTCAACTTCCTTGTACTAGGCCCAGCTCCTAGAGATTCTACCTCCAGTAGCCTCCTGAGTTGGGGACCAAGCCTTCAATACATGGGCTTTTGGGGCCACTTAAGGTTTATGGCTTAGCATTTCTGCTACTCCCCATCCACAACCCCCATGGAAATTCTGCGAACTTACTACTCCCCCTGAGTTCTTTCTTCCTGTTGCCCCTTCAACCTCCTCAGGCTTCCGGAAGACTCAGGCCTGCCGTCCCTTCCCTCTCATCCTGCCTGAGCTGTTCCTCCAAGGAGGAGCTCCTACTGCGCAGCCTGTTTATCTGCTTCCACAGCACATAGGATAGTAATTGTCACACCGTTGTCATAGTTCATACATCCACTCATTTTCATGCTGCTGGCCGGAGTCCTTCATGGAAGGACCTTGGTTTAATAATGAAGGTTAGTTTCCTGAATATTGTATGTGAAAGATTTTATATTTCAGGTATTAAGAGCACTTGGAAAAATTATTTAGAAAGATGAAGTTATAGAAAAATTATTGAAAGTCTCTTTTTGGGTTCACCCAAATAAAATAGTACATCAGACTAAACAAAAAAAATCATGTGACAATCTACATATTTGTATTGATTCTTATTTCTGTTGCTTATAAGAAGTCCTCCAGTGTCTCCTTGCCTGTGAGTTTCACCAGAGGCTTGCAGGCTTTGCATATATTACTCTTAAATAAATGGGAGAAATTTTTTTAAAAATAACACAACCCTCACAGGCTTACACTTGGGGTAGATTCATTCAACTAAAGACAGATTAATAAAAAAACAGGAAATTTATTAATGTGCACTGAACACACATAACATAGAAGAGAAGTAACTCAAAGCAGTGGCTTAGAGTCAGGTTTATATATGTCTTCAACAAAGAATAACATATTTTAGAGCTGAAAGGAGGCAGCCCAATAGCAAGGGAAAGGGAAATATATGACAAGTGAGCCAGTATCTCCAGATCCCACTCCTCCAGCCTTTCTCTGCCCTGTGAAGGAAAATTTATATCCTCTCTCTTAAAAAAAGAGGACAGGAGGTAGAAAGACCTTGGTCTTATGAATATCTTTTGTGCTTCAGGCTGACAGGACAGGAAGAGAACTCCCCAGCTTCTTAATTGTCCCTGGCCTCAACAATTCTTCATATTCTAGTTAGGAATATTTTGGTTTCCCTCATAATCAAGGCTGCTGTTTATTGAGTGACTTTGGGATGTCAGGGCATCAATATATGGCTCCTAAGGCTCACAGGAATTCTGCAGACTAAGTCGTGACTCTGTCTTATGGATGAGAATATTGAGGCTCAGAGAAAAAAAAAGTGACTCCCTCAGAGCCCAAAACTGATGAGTTGAGGATCATCAGGCCCTCAAATCGGGCCTGTGTGCACTCTGCCTCTCGTGCCTGCGCAGAGTTATTATTTTGTATTGTTTTAGATTTGACTTCCCCATTCTCAAGCTAGAAGTGTTGGTCCCTCCACACTCCCAGAGACACAGTTCTAAAATCATAGGTATTGGCCAGTTATCCTGCTTTTATCTCCTTTCTCTTTATGATCTGGTATTTTTTTTTTTTTTGGTTTTGTTTTTTGAGACAGGGTCTCACTTTGTAATTCAGGCTGGCCCTGAGCTCACTATGTAGCCCAGGCAAGCCTCAAACTCAGCAATCCTCCTGCCTCTGCCTCCCGAGTGCTGGGATTACAGGCATGAGCCACCACGTCCAGCACTGTGGTATGTGGTATTGATGGCTGGTGGGCGTGAGTCACCACACTGTATGTGGTTACTGGGGATTGAACTCAGGACCTTGTGCTTGCAAGGCAGGTGCTGGAACCACTGAGCTAAATTTCCAGCCCCTGAGATTTTGATGATTAAGTCCAGGTTTCCTTTCTTTCAGATGATTCTTCCCATCAGAGATCTAATTCAAATGCTTCCTTTCCTGTTATTACATCCATTCTCTTTCCCTTTTCTATCCTCAAGCCTTGTTTCTTATTCCTCAATTACTACCCAAAGCAATGAGTTCCTGGAAAGCACCATATGTTATAGGAGGAAGTAGCCTCCATTCTCAGTGACACAGCATACGAGGTGTCACCTGGGTCCTAGACCTGGCTTCTTGGTGAGGATGGGGTGTGTGGCTGACTCTGGAAGTTTCAAGAGACCAGGCCCAACTACCCACCCCATAACCAAAAGGAAAAGTGGTAGTGAAGTAGGAAAGAACTGTATTCAACATAGTCATGCTGGGAAAGATCATGGGGGAGTATGGTGCTCTCACCCCTGTCTTCGAGAAGTTAACAAGGGTAAGGAATGAAGACTGGGGCAAGACGCTTACATAGCCAATCAGTGTTGATCCATCTATTGTCTGGCTGATGATTATTTCATCACAATTTTAAGTCAAAAGCCCTTGCTTTAGGGGTCCCAACAAACCAGGCTTGGCTATGAATCCCACAGTGGCAATCAAGCAGTGGTGTGAGGCAGGAAAGGAGGTGCTATCAGTATGACCTCACTTGGAAAGATGGATGAAGAGATTTCAGATCTAGTTTTGACGGGTTGAAGGAAACACTGGGATACAGAAAAGAGGAACAAAGACAAGCTTTGCAGTTTACATTGCTCTGGAGAAGTCCATGTGGCTGGAGGAGCAATCTGAATCCCATGAGATGATTGCTGCTGTTTGGGAAATAGCCCTCAGTTCCACTCGCAGCATGATTTCGTCTTATGCTTATGTGTGCTGGAGGATCTAGAGTCCAAAGTGATCCTGGGTTTAGAGCAACGACTTCTCACACTGTTGCAGCATGATGTGAAAACCAGCATTTGACTGCCTCTGAAAATATCTTAGTGACCCTTATCTTGCTGTCCTCACTCTCAAAGGGGGACAAGGTAGGATAGGCAGAGGTAGAGCTAATAAGCTTTAGACAGGCACTCAAAGTGACTGAGTGAGCAGGGATCTGACCCAAAGTTTTGAGATGATAAAGGAAACATATACAACAAAAGCAGAGATGCCAAGCTTCATCCTCCTGCTAGTTACTCATGGGGCAACCACAGATTCAACCCGGAGAAGCCTTATCAGAAATAAGAAATGTGCCACTGCCTGGGTTAGTTTTAATTTCCTTTGGAGGCTACTTATCTACCAGACCCACGATTCTGGAATTCAAGGCGACTAAGGGAGAGAATGAGTCAGAGAAAAAGCAAGTCAGAAAAGCGAGACAGTGTCAGGACAAGACTGAGACCTCCTTTGGGCTTCATGGCAGTGACTAGAGGCATGCAGGCACCACCCTGATGGTCTGGGAGGGGATGTGTACAGGCTGGCAGCTGACAGTCCTTTGGTCTGTTGATTATGATATCCCTGTAAATCTTGAAATAACTTGCTTACTCTTATTTTGATGTCTTCTCCCATGGAGGGGGAGGATTACCAGTTTTACATGAGCATTCCTTAAATCATTAACATGTCGACACAGAACATGAGTAGGACTTTAACCTGAAGTGTAGGGTAGTTGAGGAGATAGTTATACAATGAAAGCAGAGATGCCAATCTTTTATCTTGATTTTAGTTACTCATTTGATATCCAATGAGTAAGAGTGAAGAAGCAGTGAGTGCTTTTCAGCAGCTGGAGTCCTTAGGGCATTGTTGGAATCCTGGCTAAGGCACTTTATGGAGCTGAATCTTACACCACAAACAAGGAGGCACCGGCCTCCTGGGGCTCCTGTCTCTGAGCTTGGAGGAAGTAGCCCTGGGGCTGAGATTTAGACCCAAGAGTGGGGGCCAGGTGTCTAGTGAGGGTGTTGTGGGAATTGCAAAAAAAAAAAAAAAAAAATGCAAATGCGAAGAAGGCCCTGAGGTGCCTTTTGAAATGTGCCTTTTGCAGAAATGTGCCTTTTGCAGAGGTCCTCAGGCTTCAGAGTGGAATCACGCGGAGGGCTTGTCCGACTGCCGCTGGCCAGACCCACTCCCAGAGTTTTGATCCAGTAGCATGGGAGGGGCAATAATTTATATTACAAGTTTGCCAGTTCTGCTGATGCAGGGGGTCTCGAGGTCCTACTTTGAGAAGCACAAGATTAAAGGTACTCGAGAAATTGCAAGGGGCAAGGGGAGCTGGAGCTGCGTGAACAGAGGCAGAGTGCTGAGGGACCAGGTGGGGCCCGGGGCAGGGGGGCCCTGTGAGCGATGCGGCGTGGCCTTGGCTGTGAGTAAGGCGAAGGCTCGGAGAAGAGCAGCAGCTCGCTGACCCCAGTTACCTCTCGCAGCTAAACTGAGACTAAATGGTCCGCGGCAAGGACGGGAGCCGCGAGGACAGCTTGCGGCCACTGGTGTGACCTGAGCACGAATGGAGAAAGCTACACTGACGTGGCAACAGTGAGCAAGGAGACACAGACAGACTCCAGACACTTTGAGAGAGCAGACCGGACACTGCCTCTTGCGGTGGGTGGTTTGAAAGGGAATTAAAGATAAGGAATTGGAGGCGGGGACTGATATTTGTTTCCAGCGCTCTGCTATGAAGAGGAAAAAAACAAAGAGTAAGCAGCCAGAGGACATCATGCTGGAAGGCTGTATTTTTTTGGTAACTTTCTTGCTTAACAAAGAAAAGAGAGATTCCAGCATTTGTAGAGGTCGGAGCCAATGAGAGAAGATTCTTGTGAAAGCAAATAGTAGGAGACAAGGCTGGGAGAAGCTGCGAAGGTGCAGCAGGTGCAGTGATACCACGACAGTGTCTTCTGATTCCCAGAACCTGTGAGCACGTTACTGTCACAGTAAAGGGACTTCACAGATGTGGTCTAGTTACCGATCTTCATATGGGGAGATTATTCCCTGGGCTCAGTGGAATCAAAAAGGGCCTTTATAAAAAGGAGACTTTACATATCCTTAAAAGGATACATAGCCATACAAGCTGGGGTTAGAGAGAGATATGAAAATTGTGTGCCGTTGGCCCTGAAGGTGGAGCGTGAACTGTGGGAGCCTTTACAAGCTAGCAAAGGCGGGGGATAAATTCTTGCAGAGAGCCGCATTTCAGTCTGCTGTGACCCATTTTGGACTTCTGACCTCCAGAGCTGTGAAAGAGTACATTTCCATTGTCAGAAGCCAATGAGTCTGTGGTATTTGGCTCTAGCAGCCATCAAGAAACACATACAGGAGTGTGCCTACAGCAGTGCACAGAAGCAGCTGTCACAAACGCCACCCCGAGCAGGACATACCTTCCAGAGGGAGCTGGTTTTCATTTTGAAGTTGAGACTGAGGAACAGGAGAGCTTTGTGCCTGCTGCCATCTATGTTGTCAGTGAAAGAGCCATCCAGGCCATGCCCTGGGAGGGATCTTCTGGTCAAGACAGAGGTGGATGCTTCGCCCAGGCCCACAGGTGCTGCAGAGTGGAGTGTGACACAAACCCAGGGGCCTAGCCACACAGCCTGGCTCTGGGCCACTTCGCTGCCCATATGTGAGCAGGAAAAGAGAATTTCCTAAGGGTTAGGTGTTGGCTTGTGCAGTGGCTACATCTGAGGTGCTCCCAGGGGTGCCAGTGGCCAATGGAAGCAAGCCAGTGACTGCAGCCATGAAGTGTATAGCCACTGCAGCTGCCAGCTTTGGATGGGACCTGAAGTCTAGGTTCAGAGCAGAACATTCAGGTGAATGCCACGGTGCTTGTGAGTGGGTGGGAATAAGTTGGAGAGGATGGCTGTGAGCAGGTCCCTGTCTCGTACTGTCTGCGTGCACTTGCGGAATGAGGTTGCCATTGGATGCTCTAAGAGGTGCAGGGGATGGAAAGCTAAAGGCAGAAGCCTCCAAGGAAATTCAGTGTCCTGAGATTCAGTCTAGTCCAGAGGGTAGAGTCTGAGAGTGAGGGTCAAGGCTGGGAACTCTGACCATGGGAGAAAAGGGAGAAAAAGGAAGCCTAGAAAGCACACAGGTACATGGGTCAGAGAGACAACAACAGTAAATCCTTTTAATCAGTGATAGAAGACTATATTGGTGCATTTTCTGATGCTGTAACAAAATATTTGAGACTGCATACTTTATAAAGAAAAAGGATTTTGGAGGCTGAAAGACAAGTCCAAATATTTTGCATTTGGTGAGGGCCTCATAGTAGATGGCTCCACAGTGGTGGAGGTGCCTGCCAAAGAGATCACATGGCAAAACAGAAAGCCACAAGGAGAGCTGAAGCAGCCATACTTGTCTTGTAACAACCTATTTTCAAGAGAAAACCAGCTCCTCAAGACCAGCATCAATTCTCCTGGCCCCAGTGAGTTAATCCTCTCCCATAAACTCCACCTCCTAAACCTTCCACCACCATGCTGGGGACCAGGTTTCTGCAGTTTATGTAACACAATCAAACTGTGTCCAAACAAAAGCAGGTACTGCTAGCCTTGTACTTTGTATTTAAGCTACATTCCTGATGCATTGGTAAAAGCTGGTGGTCTCCTGTGTCTAAGTGCTACATAGCCCTAGGGACACATTACCCCAAGAGTGGCCCCTACATGAGCCACATGAGTATTTCAACATGCCCAAAATGCAGAAACTCAGGCTCCATAACCTGATTGAGTGTGTGTACTTCATTAAGATCCTCTGATCCTTTGGGTAAAAGGATAAGAAATGCTGTCTGGAGCCACAGCATCACTTGGAAACATGTTGGAAATCCGGATTCTCAGGTTTCACCACCAATCTGTTAAATCAGAGACCCTGGGCAAAGGGCCCATCAGTCCGTGTTTCAACAAACCCTGCTTACTCATGATGCTGATGTGCGCTCAAGTTTGACAGCCACTGGTGCAGGACAGGATGAAGAAGGTAACGGACGTGCACTTGAGATTTGCAGAGGTTTTGGTTGACTTGGTTGTGTCGCTCAGCTTCCCCTTCGGAAGATTGGAAATAGGCAGTGCAAATTGTTCTTACTCATAATTTTTGTGAAGTTCAACAATAATAGACTACGCAGTGTACAATGAGGACTTAGTACTCGTTAGCCATGGTGTTATCAGCAGGGACCGCCTCGGAGGCCAGCATGTGCTGGCTGGGAATTATCCCAAGGGAACCTCCCACCAGCCTGTGAGATTGGCTCTAGTGCAACTCCCATGTTACCGGTGAGGAAACTCAGGCTTAGGGAATCAATCCCCTGCTTAGGAGCTTCAGCTAAAGCCCATGCTCTTATCAGTGTGCCTGGCTCAGCAGCCAAATGAGAGAAATGTTATTCTGGCCCTCTTCAGGGTCATTTGTCTGGACTTATGTCTTCACCCCAGAAGGTATCAGTGGAGTTCATCATCTGTCCTTGATCTTTTGTTCTTCTTGAACTTGCTGTTCTTCCCAGCCAGCCTTGCACTCTGAAGCTCTTCAGTGACACCCCGCATGCGACCATCAGTGACCGCAGTGAGGGGTGGCTGTGAGCAAGCCTAGCACTAT
The DNA here is from genome assembly GCA_004025085.1 of Thryonomys swinderianus. Taxonomy (NCBI): domain Eukaryota; kingdom Metazoa; phylum Chordata; class Mammalia; order Rodentia; family Thryonomyidae; genus Thryonomys; species Thryonomys swinderianus. The sequence continues at coordinate 17,009 of PVIC010019982.1, read as the reverse complement.
GCCAGATGCTGCAGGAGTTTGGATCCATTTAACCCTGGCTTCCATTTGTTTTCTAGTTAAAGGTCTCTTCTCTGAGCATCTGCTCTGTCTTGGTGACCACTAGTTACAACAGTCTGCATGTTAGCAGACAGCCTTCCAGAGAATCCTGCACAGCTCCCATGAAAGCAGCCAGGGGCTCTTCTATGCCAGATGCATCCAGACAGGAGATAGTCCACCCCTTCAGGGGGACGTAAATCCTCAACCAGAACAGTCCTCCTTCTGAAGTTGGGAACACTCCAGTGATCCTACCAGGCATGTGGCTCTTCCACTGTTGTCCTCGACACACCAGCTCCCTGAGACAAAGCGGCTTCTGTCCATTTCCTCAGCCGAACAAAGATTTGTGGCCCTCCAGGAACTGATTTCTTCCTTTATTTCAAGTTACCACATACTTGTGGAAAAGTGTCTGCCATAAAGAATCCATTGGTCACAAAGAGGCTTTGGAAAGTTTATTCCAGTGGACAGAGACTCAAATCAGGAGATTCTAGCAGCTAGCTGGGAAGAGCTGAATTTACCACATCCATGTGGGGGTGGGCCGACACTGGGAATGAGAGAGTGGGAGTGGCTGGGAGAGAGTCCATCCATCTGTGGTTGGGCTAACACCATAAGAGAGAGAAGTAGCAATTAACTGGGAAGGGAATTAGGCTTATGTAAGCATTGAAGGGGTTAAGGAATCTGGGATGAAATAGTTATGCCTTGGATTCCCGAGGATGGTGTGTTCAGGTATGTAGACAATGGACCTTTTGGTGTGGGGGGCAGGGAGGGGTTGTACATTATTTTGAGTACATTTCCCCTATTTACTAAGAAACTGCTGTTGTTTGCTAACAGCACCCTGTTTGCTTTGCTCCATTTGTTTGTGAGGGACTCACTAAAGTCAGGCCTGACAGTGTCGTGGGCCTGGCATTGGGCCAAAGGATGGGATCTCTAGAGGAAGCCAGCCCAGCTGAAGGCCAGAATGTTGAATGGACACTTCTGCTACTCACTGCTGTTAGTATTAGGCAGACTCTTAGTATCCTAAACTACCAGCATACAAACATGCACACTTCTGGGCTGTGGTTAACTGCCTAAATCTCTTGCTTTTTCCATGCCTGTGTCTACAACAGAAATAATTCTAGGTGGTCTGCTTTGTTCCTTGGGAGCTAAATGATGTGTTTGGATGTACTGGGGAGAGGGTAGGAGTTGATAGGGAAATTCACACTTTTATGCTCAGTTTAAAACACTAGTCCTTCCTTCTGTGTAAAACTAAAAGAGTAAACCCATGAGCACCAAATAAAAGCAGTCATAGGGCTGGGAAAACCAGAGAAGTATCTCCTAACCCCTGTGGAAAACAGGCCCTCCAGGATATGGAGCTCATTGTACAGCATGGCCTGGAAAAGGAAGGGAAAGTATGAGCCTGTTACCATCAAATGGATTTAAATTCATTGTCCACCAACCACCCGATCTCCTGCCCAGCCAGGAGCAAGGAGAGGGAATAGAGCCGCTAGTGAGCTGCTGTGGAACGGGGCCCCTGCAGACTGGGAAGATTAGTCAGTGACTGGATCATAGGAGGCCAGCTTTTAGAACGCAGCAGGGTAAAGTTACACAATGAACAGGGGTTGGGGATGGAAGCCTCTGCCTCTGTCTGAACATCTTTCAATAACTTATTAAAGCCCTTTCTAAAAGAGGTGTAATGCAGAGAGGATGATACCTGAATACCTCATGCAACTAAAATGAATTTGAGATAAAATTAAGTTAATGCCACTTTGCCCAGAAAAAAAAAAGATTAAAACTAGTAAACTCTCAGTCACCACAACCACATGGAGTCATTATCTGTCTTTTCCGGAGGCCAGGCCTCAGAACGGCCCCTCAGCAGTGCAGTATTTAGATATATCTTTCTTTGTGTCCTCTTCCAAAATGTAAGGCAGAAGAACACTATTCATTGTGTTCAGAGGAGCAGCTCTGAGCTACAGAACCCCTGGATTGAATCCAGCATCACTGAGACACAAGTTCCTTTGCCTCTCCAAGTCTCCACTTCCTCTTCTATAAACTGAGAACAAAATGCCTGCTTCAACTCACTTTATGATTTGCTGTGAAGGATAATCATATTAATATTGTGTCTTAAAGAGCCTTCTTATTCGGGGAGTGCCAGGAATTAAGTCCAGGGCACTCCACAGGCCAGACAAGTACTCTATCGCCAACCCACACTCCAGCCCCTGGAAGAACTTCTTGAAATCTTAAAACACAAATGCCAAACACTAATATTTCCACTAATTTCTCAACTCCCTGGGGCATAAGTGATCCAACAAAAACAAGTTTTTCCCATAATTCAAGCCTACCCCATCAGGGGCATATTGGGGGGGTTTTCATAATTTAAAAATGGCACAACTCTCTGTGTCTTCTTTAACAGACAACAGTGTGCAGAATGTAATCCTTTAGGGTGACCCTGGTCACCATCACGATGCTCAGAATGCTGGAACAAGAGACAGGCTGGACAGAAAGGGGTCCCTCCCCCTCCTTTGGCAGATGAGCTATTGAGTGACTTGCAGAATTCCCTGGGGCTGGCATTGGTCCCTCCTGGACCGGATGCCCAGCTAGCAGAGATCCCTTCCTTCCTGGCTCCTGCCTTCACTTCCTCTACCGTTATGTGACCACTTTCCTTCTTGGACTTTCATTTCTTCCTCCTCCTACTTCTAATCCAGTTATCTGGAAACTCAGCCACTCAGGATTCAGTGAACAATAAAATGTTTGTTTATTTTTCACTGCTAGGGATGGAACGCACACACTATGGTCTCGCACACACTAGGAAGGGGTTCTATCACTGAACTACATTTCCAGCCAGTTGATGATTTAATATCACTCTGTGTGACAGTAATAAGGAATGGGACTTTAAGCCAGCACCCCAAAATCTATTTGGAGAAGGCACTGTAAGCTCAGGCTGAATTCCCAAAATGTGACTGATGGGTGATTAAAATATCAGTGCTCTTTACATGCCACCTTTATGAGAAACATTTGTCTGATCTAACAAATTTGGACACAGTGGCCACCAGAGGGCATTTTCAGGTGCCATGCCTCCCCCTGGTGGCCACAGATTTGTTTCAGGCTCACTCCCACCAAGACAGAAAAGTAAAAGCACAACTCACCTCAATGATGTTCATATTCTTCAATACCATGTGAATTTCACCCCTAAGAATTTATTCTAAGAAAAAAGAAAAGTGACACATGGAAGATATGTTTGTCATATTGTAGCTAACAGTGAATTTTGGAAGAAAACCAAATTTCTAATAGGAAGTGAATGTTATGTTGCATGACCAAGAGAATATAAGGAAGCCATTAAAATGTAAAATAGGAAGCCATGGAAATTCCTAATAGTTATTAAGAATTCATACCACTGCAGTGAGATGCAAGGGTTATGCAACTGCAAATTCTTTTTTTCAGCGCAAGGTCCTAAGTTTGATCCCTGGTACCACATACCACAGTGCCAGGCGTGGTGGCTCACACCTGTAATCCCAGCACTTGGGAGGCAGACTCAAGAGGATTGCTGTGAGTTTGAGACTAACTTGGGCACCATAGTGAGCTCAGGGCCAGCCTGAACTACAAATTGAGACCCTGTCTCAAAAAAAAAAAAAAACTTAAAAGAAAATTCCCTTTTCTTTGTGTAGTGAGATTAGGGATCATTTTTATTTTCTTTTTTATAGTTTTTTATTTTATTGGTACATGTTTGGAGTTCATGCAATTTACAGTCATCTTGGGTAGTAGTTTCATGTATATGTCAGTTTTTTTAACCACCTTTCTCTTCCCGCCCTCTCCTCTGTCCACCTTTGGTTTCCTGATCATTTTTATTTTCTGGATGTATGTAGGTAGGTGGGTATTTTTGTGAGGGTGAGGGTAGAACCTAGACCTGGCACATGCTAAGAAAATGCCCTACTTCTGATCATGCTTTAATTTTAAATTAAAGCTTTTCTTAATAGCTATTTTGTCAGTCCATTTGCTCCCCATCTTCGGAAGAAAGAACTTAATATTTCTAAATGTAGTACTGCCTTCCAATCAGCATATAATAATAGTGACTATTAATAATTATATATTACATGTAAGCATATAATAACTTATCAATGAACTTATCATGTAGTCTACTCACTTGATTGATGAACTGTGTTTGAAATTAAGCTCAGTTTATTAATGATTTCAGCAGGAATTTTACTCTGCTGTTCTCTCAAGGATCATGTTGAAGTTTACTGTATGCATATGTGTTGCATACAGTAAGTGTATAGAATATGTACATATTTTAAACTGGGTATATATGTGATAAATATTGTAGAAATATAAATGTAGCATATATAGTGGTATTTCATATTTGTTTTAAAAATGATTATATCATTCATTATGCCACAAAAGACAGTATAATATTTATTTCCTAATATGAACTATAAATCAAATGGCTCTCCTTACTTTCTATTATTGCTCTGCCCATTGCTATTTGCTTCTACTTTTTAAAAGTAATACAAAGTTACAGTTAAGAGATACGACAGTTTTTTAAAGCAAATTAATAAACTTATCAAGTAGTCTACTCACTTGATTTGTGAACTGTGGTTGAAGTTAAGCTCAGTTTATTAATGGTTTCAGCAGGAATTTTACTCTGCTGTTCTCTCAAGGATCATGTTGAAGCTTAACGGATTCACAGTGGAAGGAGGTTGGCTCCTTACGAGGCTATTCCATGTGGAACTTTGGTAAACTTTAAGTATTTTTATGTCTCAGATATACCCACACACATATAGACGTGAAAATCAGTTATTTAAAACTGTCCACATACTAATGAATGAGAGTTATTATATTCTCTTGGGCAATCATAAACCTGTTAATTAAAAAGTTTACATTTGCACTGGGTTCTAGGGATTTACTACAGTGGTGTTAGCTTTTTACTATAATATAACAAGTGTTTTCACAAGAACAAAAATAGAGAAATAATGAAAGTAAGACTCTAATCTTGTCTAATGCTATTAAATTAACATAGTTAATTCAATAGTTTCTATTTGCAAAATACTGAAGTAGATATATTTTTTGAGGTTTACCAGTGTAAGAGGTTATTTCCGTCTTTGGGGGCTCTGGTACTGATGGCCTTTGCCTGGGTGTTCCACCTGCTTTTATGATCCATTATCTCTGGCAGACCTGGAGCTGCACTCAGGGACCATGGGAGAATGTTAGGGTCACTTCTCTCGTCTCACATAAGAGCAAGTGGGGCCTGGAACCATATGTGAAAAAAGTAATTACTTTGCCCCTTTCCAGACAGAACAACTGATGCATACATAGTGTGTCATTTATTTGGACAACAGTAGTGCAGTTCAGAACAGGGCTAAGGTTAAAAGCAGTCATTACTGACTTCCTCAGTGCTGTCTGTGTAAGGCCCATCAGTTACCCTGGAACTAACATGAATAAAACTACAGGGGACACAGAAGAGTCCAACTGCTGGATATTGTAGCTTTCGAAACCTAGTATTCTCCTTAAGTATGATACTAGATTTTTTTATTATTGTATTCATAGAATATACAAATAGGATCTTTTAGCATAGTTACTGTTGGTGGCCAATGTGCAGTGGCTCTTGTAACTTAACACAGCCTCTAAATGGATATGTAGAAATGTAGGTACCTTTTATTACAAATAGAATTATGTAATCACACTACTTCTGTAGCATGCAAACACCATTCCATGACTGCCAACAGACTTGGTTTAGTTTTTACTGACCATCCATGTCCACAGCATACAAGCTTCAACCTACATGTGTGTTAGATTTATCATCATTTACCTAATTAGCCTCCAACTCTTTCCTGAAGCCATTGTGCTATAATGGTCATGCTTAACTACATCTTTTCTGCATTTGTGAAATCATCCTGTTAAAAAGGGTCATTTATTTTTTCCACTAACTCAACTGATTTGTTTTCATTCATTTCTTTACCCTTTGTCTGTTTGATTCCACTTATATATAATTACTAAAGTCAACTTACTGACAATTTTCTGGAGTCAAAGATGATGATAGTAGTATGCAGGAACTTTTCCAATACACAATATAACTTTGCAAAGCCTAGATAAATGATTGGCATTTTTTATTATTTTCATTTCAGTTGTATGTCTTCAGTATCTAGTTACAAAACAAAAGGGACATGGATGTAGCTCAGTGACACCACATCTGTCTGGCAAGCACAAGGCCCTGAGTTCAATTTCCAGTACCAAAAGAGAAAAGAAAGAAACAGGGAAAATTGCTTATTGTAGTGACACATGCCTAAAAATCTCAGCTGCTCAGGAGGCTAAGGTTTGAGGTTTTCAAGAGGCCAAACTGGACAACTTAGTAGGATCTTGTCTCAAAATAAAATTAGGAGGGCTGAGACAGCAGCTCAGCAATCCCTGGGCTCAAAGTCTAATAGCATGCAAACAAATGCACATGCCTGCACACACATACACAGAAAAAAAAAGAATTATTATTCTTAGGTTCTACACATATCCACGTGTCCATATGTGTGTGGTGGCTAGGTTTTCACCTTTGTTTTTATTTTGCTACCATGTGTCTTCATCACTAATAGATAGAGTTATAAGATATGAATATGAATTTCCCTTATATGAAACATCTAAATTTGGCCTTTAACTTATCTTCTGTCATTGTTCCTTTAAATGGTTTTCTTCTATATTGAAATATAATTTTTTTTTGAGGCAGGGTCTCACTTTGTAGTTCAGGCTGGCCCTGAGCTCACTATGTAGCCCAGGCAAGCCTCAAACTCAGCAGTCCTCCTGTCTCTGCCTCCCAAGTGCTGGGATTACAGGCTAGAGCTGCCAAACCTGGCATTTGTGGTATATGGAACTGTTTGCCAGTGGTATTGTATCTGGTTACCAGGGATTGAACCAGGGACCTTGCGCTTGCCAGGCAGGCACCATAACCACTGAGCTAAATCTCCGGACCTGAAATATAATTCTTATACTATACAATTCACTCATTTAAAGTATAGAGCTCAGTATATTCACACATGGTGGAAAGAATGTTAATGTTTATTTTAGAACTTTTTCACCACTCCAAAAGGAAACCCACACATTTCCTAAATGTCTGCCTGTGTGGCAGCTCTGTCAGTTATGTCTCTGACACCAGCCCGTGGAGCAACAGTTTCCTCATTGCCTTTGTGTATTTCAGGATATCTCATCTTCACCAGCTATAAAGATGGAAAGTTGTTTCTCACTCTGCTTTTCATACATTAATCATGAGTGGCACTGACCTTCTTTTCCTGTTTTCTTGGCTATTTGTGTTTTCTCTGTAAATTTCTTTGAGATTTACTCTCATTACAAGCAAACCTATCAGTTTCATGGCTTTATTTCAGCCCATCCTATGTATGACCCATGGGGCTAAGGCCACTATGAAGTTAGTGCTTTGTGAATTATAGAAATCAAGGGGACTCTCTGGTAGACCCTCAGGTACTCAGATGTCCTGGGAATGTCACACATGGGGCTGCCCCTGTTGAGAGTAGAGGGTTTCATGTTTTTGTAGGATGACTGTAGTTTTCCCTAATGCAGATCTAATTCTTGCTCCTCTGTTTGCATCAGACTGTATAACTCACCGATTTGTGTGTGTGTGTGTGTGTAGTCCTGGGGGTCAAACCCACAGTACTCTGCTGCTGAATTACATCCCTAACTGCTTTATTTTTTATTTTGAGATACAGTCTCATTAGGCTGACCTGGTGGGACCTGAATTTGTAATTCTAGTACCTCAGCCTCCCAAAAGTACTGGGATTGTAGGTGTGGACCACTGCTCTCAGCTCTCCTAATTATTATATTTTAATTGACATTGCGTGGCTTTTGTTACATTAACATCCCATCCACCCAGGACAAAAGGTGAACACCTCTTACCAGTCTATGCACCCTGATTACTAGACCAAGTCCCTGGTAAAATCCCTGAAAACTTTCCTTAGTTGGAGGATCTTGGGAGGATCAAGAGCACAGAAACAGGAACTACCTTGCTGAAGCCACCAGAACTGGACCACATTTCCCATTCCCTCTTAGTTAATTGAGTTTTGGAGGGACTAGCACCACAAATAAGGAGAGGTAGGAGAGACCCCTGGAGTTCTCACCCCACAATCTCAGTGTGACCAAGTCTGCCCTTCAAACCAGTATTTATTACCAAGTAACAAATACTGTCTTACTACCTAGGGCCATAAATGCAGTGCCCCCCCCCCAACCCTTTGGTCCCCAGCATACCTCTCCTATCTGAAGCAGGTGTGATGATAAAATAAAGACACACATGGGGCAAACTCAATATATTTGACACCTAGAATGGAGTATTCTTAATCTCTCTCCCCTGTACCACAAAACTCTATGTCACACAAATCACAAGCAACAGTGTGCCTTATTTTCCTGATTCATTACTTAACCAATTAGAAGAAGGAGAAATTTACATTGTTTAGTTTTTTCTCTATTGAGTTTATTGGTACATTTTAAGTGTACATTATGATCACATTCATTGTTGAGAATCTGTATCTGTACATGATAGATCTTATTTTTTCCCATTCCCCTGGCCTCCTTTCAACCCCTCTACCTCTTGTATATGCTTTTTTCCTTTTTATCAAGATTTTTCTTTCCTTCTTTACTTCTCCGATTCCCCTTCTCCTCTGAGCATTTTCTTCCTATTTCACAGTAACTGTCATACATTTTCTACCTCATTTACACTCAGTTGCTCACACTACAGAAACAACACTGTATTTACACATATGTGTTCTACTTCTTTCACTTATGAATGTGGCTTCAAGGTACATCCATTTAGCTATAAGTGCCTTTAATTTATCATTCTTTATGGCTGAGTAATATTCAATTTCATTTTTAAAAAAACACATCCTGTTTAACCACTCACTAACTGATGGGCTTTTGGGCTGTTTCCAAGATATAACTATCACAAACTGAGCGCTATAAACATTGGTGCACATATGTCTCTGTGGTGTGATGCTTTTAATTATTCATGAATACACCCAGTAGGGAAATAAGAGCATCAAATGGGACCTGTAATGCTAGTTTTTTGAGGCATGTCCACACTGATTTCCACAGCAGTTGTGCTAGTCTGTATCCCTACCAACAGAGGAGAGGGATTTATGAAATTTACCTTTAAAGATGCTGTTCAAATTTATGATTAATCAAGAAGAACACAGAGGGCTGGAGATTTAGCTCAGTGGTTCTGGCACCTGCCTAGCAAGCACAAGGTCCCTGGTTCAATTCCCGGTAACCACATACAATACCTGGGGTGGTGACACACTCTCACCAGCAATCAGTACCACATACCACAATGCCAGGGATGGTGGCTCACTCCTGTAATCCCAGCACTTGGGAGGCAGATGCAGGAGGATTGCTGAGTTGGAGATTTGCCTAAGCTACATAGTGAGCTCAGAGCCAGTATGAACTACAAAACGAGACCCTGTCTCAAAGAACAAAAAAAAAAAGGAACATAGAAACACTTCTGTGATATTCCTTCGAAACATGCATAATCAGGATTTATTAAGGAGAAATCATCAGACATAATAAGTTAAGAGACATTCTACAAAATACCAGGCTTTCAAAAGTATTAAGGTCTGGAAAACTAAGAGAGATTGAGGAAATGTCCCAGATTGAAGAGGACCAAGGAAACAGGACAACTAGAGGAAATTTGTGATTCAGAACTGGATCCATTTTCTAGAAGAGATGTTACTGGAACAACTGATGAAATTTAAACAGATCTGAACATGGGATCACACTGTTGTATCAATGTTTATTTCTTCCCTTTGATAATGTCTTTTGATTAGCAGAAGAAATGTTTGTGTTTGTAGAGAATATATACTATGGAATTTAAGGTTGATGGAATGGCAGGTCAGCATCTTATCCTTTTATAATAATAACTTTGTACTGCACTTCTAAATTTTTATGTTCATAATTTTATTTTTATATATTTATTTTTGTAGTGTTGGTAGTCCTAGGCCCTTACACATGCCACCCAAGCCCTATGGTTCTTTTTATTTCAGTACAGAGATTATTTTTTTAAAATTCCATAGTAATTGCAGTAATTGTTGAGAATGTAAACAAAGGGCTTTGCTGGAGGGGGGTATTTTTTCATAATATTGTTTGGAATTTTTGGCCATAGGTAGTAATAAGTTGCTTTGTTTTTGCTTTTAAATTATTCTTAGACCTAGCACCCCTTTACTGCCCATATATGGAGTGGACATGCATTGTAGGAACAATTCAGCGCTTAGCAGACCCTGATTACACTGACGATCAGGATTCCTGGTTAAATGTGGGACACAGACTGTGCACACAGAAGCCCTGGTCTAAGAAGGCTTTTGGAACAGCATTGGGCTTTTGGGCTAGACAGCTTTTTATCTGGCCAATCCACCATGCATTTCAGCAGGCGAGCAACAACGTCCTTGTACTTTCTGTCTTGCTCTGTCTGCTCTCTTTTAGAGCAGAATGTAACAAAGAAGCCCTTGCATTCGCTGCTCTTGATAGGGTAGGTACTGCTAATTAGGGTGTTCAGATGCTGTCCAGTGACCTGGGATGTATTTTCCTGATCCAGGCTATCACCCCCAAATGTAGATTATAAGCATATCTGTGCTTGTTTTATTTTAAAGTAAATGACAGTGTCTCCTTAGTTTGTATTACAGAGCAGAAAGCATGGGCACTCGTTCTTGGTGAAGTCACAATGCCGTGTATGTACCTTTGTCTAGTGTTTTCCCCTTCTTGGAAGCAGGGTTGTATCCGAGAAGAGATCCTTAGGATGAGCACGCTCCGCTCCAGCCCTTAGTGTGGAGTGGACTGGGGGACAACGCCAGAGCAGGCCTGTAGGAGCCTGGAAGCAGTGGTGGCTGCTGTCCTTGTCATGTGTCCTCACTGTGTGCACACTTGATGCAGCGATGAGTGTGTGGTAAGGAGCAAATTCCTATGCCAAGGGGTAACAAGTGACTGATCGTCCTCCTGCACTTCCTGAACAAGCTGGTGGAGAACACCAAGCTGGTGGAATTCCCCTGAGAGTGGTGTCAGTGAAGCTTCAGGTCACCCGAAAGAGCACCTCATGCTGTCCCTGGGAATGTCCCATTGGCATTTCAGTCAGGAGGAGAGAGCTTTGGATGTGGGTTCTAGCCCTGTCTCCAGTCCTGTGCACAGGTGCTAGGCCGTCAAAGCCTGAAGTTCATAACAGTCATCCACGGTCCTTAGAAGTTTAGGTCCTGGGCTCAGGCTACACCTGGGAGTCTGCATTTCTGATGTTTGTGGCCCACAGACCATCCAAGAAGCTACTTTCCTAAGAGAGCCATGGCAAGGGCTTAGTGGTCAGCGCTGCAGTGCCTTCTCAGCTATTCGCCCTCTGGGCAAGTCTGGGGCTCCAGAGGCTCCAGTCTTACCTCAGTATCCAGAGTCTTGAGAAGCAAACGCTGTTGCCCAGAAGGCAGTTTGGACGTTAGCGCGCTGCAGGGCGGGGTCCTTCCCGAGCCCCTCCCCAGGGTGTTTGTAAACTCTCTGCTCTCCCCTCAGCCTTCAACACAGCCAAGTGTGAGAAGCTGCAGAAGGAGAAGGAGGAACTGGAGCGGCGGTTTGAGGAGGAGCTGAGGAGGCTTGGCTGGCAGCAGCAGGCTGAGCTCCAGGAGCTGCAGGAGCGGCTACAGCTGCAGTTCGAGGCGGAGACGGCACGCCTGCAGGAGGAGCACCACGGTCAGCTGCTGCAGATCCGGTGCCAGCACCAGGAACAGGTCAGTCTGGCACAGGCTCGGGCTCCGCTCTTGGGCAAGACAGGTCGCACTTGAGCAGGGAGCACTGTCCTGCTCCGTGCCTGAGCTTGGGCCGGATGGCGCTCTGACTTGTGTCTTCCCACAGGCCCCTTCCCCTCCCTTATTGCTCTGGCCTCGCCAGCACTTTCCTACTTGCTGTGCCCAGCATCCTCCCCCTCTAGACACCTCACAGTTTCACTCTCTCCTCCTCCCTAGCTTTTCTCCAACATCATTTTCTGACCATGTCTCAGTGAGGTCTTTCCTCATCTGAAGTTATACTTCGTTCCCCTTTGACACGCATACACTTCCTATCTCCTTTCTTGCTTCAGTGTGTTCAGCACTTATAACTAACACAAAGTTCACTTCTTACCTGCATATTCTGTGAGGGCAGAGATGATAACAGGCAAACAAAAGCCCTGCTTCTGAGCCAGAAACTGCTTTGAACTGTATACATTGACTCTCAGAGTCCTCATAATCACCCTACCAGGTAGGTGCCATTCTTATCTCCATTTTACAGATGAGAAAACTGATTCCATAGGGTTAAATAAAAATTCACAGAGCTGCTTAGGGAACAGCCAGGGTGGAATCCAGTTTTGCTGCACAGTGCATGCTGCCAAACACTGACTTAGAATTGCCGACCAGACTTCCTGGTACATCTTCCTCCCTGGAGCTGTGCCTGTGGACGTGACGCACAAAACATGCATTTGTTGAATGAAATAGTGAATGCCAATTGTTAGCCTTAGCCCAGCAGTCTTTCTGAGCAGAGAAATCCATCTAAGGAATAATGAGGGAATAATTCCCCTGGGCCAGTCAAGGTGAAAGCGGGGAGGAGCCAGCCGTGCCCACTACACCAGCTGCTGGTGCCCATTAGTTCTGCAAGTGCTGATGAGAGACAGACAGAACAAACCAGTCTGCTTCCATGAACAGTGTCCTTGCATTTCTCCGCTATCTAAATGCCCGAGCTCAGGTGCCCGGGTCCCCCTTCTAGCTGGGATGTTGTTTTGTAGTCTACTTGTGTTCAGGGTACATTACCACTGATGAGTAGCGCTCTTGAAATCTCAGCTGACACTCACCCTCCGTGCCTCAGCCTTTAGTGCTTCCAGTTGGCTATCCAAGATGGCAATATCGCCATCTCGCCCGTGCCCAGAGGCTTGAGAATCCCCAGGCATGTGGACACATTGCAAACTAATCATAAGCACAATCATAGTAATAAAGAGCCTCTTATTTTGCAGCATTTCACTTTTCATAGAAAGCACTTCAGGTTGGCCACTGTCCCACTCTAGGGGCTGATAGAAAACAATGCACCTGGCTAGGGATTTAGCTCAAGGGGTATTGCACCTACCTTGGAAGCACAAGGGATGGAGTTCGATCCCTGGTACCACACACACACACACACACACACACACACACACACACACACAGATGTACCTGCCTGAGGTAGCTCAGGCTTGGCAACCAGGACATAGAAAGGACCACAGCTAAAGTCACCTGCTGTGTCAGGACTAGAAACGAGAGCCCAAGCATTGCACCTCCCTCACCCTCTGGGTGTAACACCCGGGAACAGACATTGGCACCTAGCGCTGTGTCATCTGACCCCATCCATGGTCTCAGACATGGTGCAAATTTCACCTGGCCCTGTGCCTCTGTATCCTTGGCTTATTCATCTCCAGTGTTACACAGAAAACGTGTCTATGAGCCTTGTCAAAGACTCAGTCCAAAGGTCTGGGCCAGCAAAGAAGATGCCAGGAGTGGAAGATGAGGAGCAGGGAGGGGAGCAGCCCTGGAGGGCAGTTCACAGAGTGAGGCCATGTTCCCAGGGCCGCTGCCAAGGGAGCCGCCACACGGAGCACAGGTCCTGGCCGGGCCTCCGAGAGCCCTCCCTGTGACAAGGCGCATCGGCGTCTGCATGTTTTGTGGGGCAGAGGCATCACAGGCGGGTGGGTGCGCTCCTGCCTTTTGGCTCAGCCTTTTGTGCAGATTTCAAACTCAAAGGGGTTGAAAGGAAAACAAAACCCCTTGACTTCTTCACCTGAACATGAACTCCATTAAGATACCTATGTATGTTTTTAAAGCACTCAGTCTTATGAGGCACTGAGTTCTGTTCTTCATGTCCCCTGTGGTTGTTAAAGCCATCTGTGAATGTATTCATTGCTCTGTGCAAAGAAGATGTGTCAAAAGCTCACTGTATGCAGAATACTATGTCTGGGTGCTACAGGAGATGCAAGACTTATAAGACGTGGCTTGCTTATTTTCATAGAGGAAGTTCAGGGACCTATAACCCGAGTGAGAAATGTAGGCATGTGTTTAGGAATCGAGAGCTGACCTCCCGGTCCTCCCTACCTTTGAAGAAAGGAAGAGGTGCTGTGGTGGCAGCGGCGTCTGAATGCTCTGCAGTGGAGCGGACCTTCCAGTCATGGCCCAGTGGTTCGGGGGACCAGCTATTCAATTCTCTGACAGATTCAGCGACCTGGTTCTACTCCTGCAGCCAAGTGTTTGCAGATTCCCTAGCCTTCCGCTTCTACAGTGCAGGGTTCACAATGTGAGGAAACAGAGGAAATACATGTGCACCCAGGACTCTGCATGCCCATGGGTTGGGTGGAGAGGAGACTTGCGTGGAAAGTGAAGTGGAGATCCGACCATCTGTGGTCTGTTGCTCTGGCCTGCATCCTCCAGCCTGAGTCTTCCTTCCCAGGGAAGGAAGTCACATGGCAGTGCTAAACCCACAGTTAGGGGCACTGCTGTCCGGCTGCTCCAGCCTCATGACCACAACCGCATGAGCATGACATGGAGGTTGCTTTGGTTCCGACGCAGAGGATTGTTTGGGCGTTCAGGTACCAGCCTTCACTCGAACTGGGGCTTGCCTACAAAACAGAGTGACCTCTGCCTTCCCTGCAGGATCTCTCTGGACACAGATTCATGCTGCTCCTCCTTCTTGCCTAGCTGTCCACTACCTCAAGGCTCTCTACTTTGGGAACATGTGGGCATCTGTTGGAAGACTGACAAAACAGAACACCCTCACTGACAATAAGAATTGCTGAGTGGAGCCTAGCGTGGGACTGTTTTTGTTTTTATGTATTTGTTTATTTATCTAGTGGTACTTGGAAATGAACACCGGCACTTGCAAAAGCTAGTGCTCTGCCACTGAACCACACTCCGGAAAAGTAACTTTTCTTGTGTTTTGTAATAGGGTTCTGTCTGGGTTGCCCGGAGTAGCCTTGAACTCAGATCTTCCTGCCTCAGTCTTCCAAGGTCTGGGGTACAGGCATGTGCTACTGGCCCCAGCAGGACTATTTCTCAGAGCTCCCAGTAAGAGTCTGGCATGCAGCTTACATGTGTCCAGGTAGCCGCAGGATCTGCTGCCTCAGCCCGGCAGGTGCTATGCAGGGCCTCGGGACTAGGAGTGTGACCTTGCATAGTGCCTTTAAGTTAGTTTAAAGATAAGATACAACTTATTTTTAAATTATGATGATACAAGTATTTAATCAAAATCAGCTCTCAGATGCTAGATTCCACACTTACCTGTAGTCAAACCACACAAAACAGTTTCACCATAAACAAGTGTGTTTCTCTTTTGTTGCTCCAAATGTCGTTGCATCTCAGCCCAACTTCCCAGCTTCCTTTCTGAGCTGTCTTTGGTTGTTTCCCAAATATCTGTAACCCCAGAGCCCGGTATTCAAGGGGTGGGCTTGTGAACTTTCCCCCCTTTGTTTATTTCACCATCTGCTTGGAAGTCAGTTGCCTGGACTTCACAGTCCTGGATATGTGTGTGGATTCTGCGCCCTGGAGCCTGAGCAGATTCTTGCCCTCAGAGAGGTGCTTATCCTTTGGGATTTATTTTTGGCTTTTTCTCAGCTCTGGGACATGCTTTCTACCCTTTCTTAAAGAAATCCTGCCTTTTAAAGGGCAGGAAGAACATCTCTGTGATTAGCCTGAATGCACAGAGAACACGTGCCCATCGCTCTGCATTATGTCTCCTCAGCCTGCCTGTCCTTCAGATGCCCCGCTGTCCCCCAGCAGAGACCACATTCTCTCTAATCGGATAGAGTCAGATCCCAGGAGCCTCCCTGCCAGAGCTTCGTATGCCAGGAGGAGGCCGTGCAGGGGACTGGGGCCTCTGTGGACACCTGCCCATGTGGTGGGCTGCAGAGTGGCTGAAAGGCACGTCTGGAATGTGACAGAGTGGGCCTGAGAGCATGGCTAATCATCTGGATATTGTAGCAGTGACAAAATGAAGAAGGATTTCCTAGTTACTGGGAAAGGAAAGTCATTAGAAGGCAGTAAGCATGAGCCCACTCCCTCTGTCTCGTACAGATACCTGTCTGAGATGGGGGGAAATGAGAGTTTAATCTAGTTTGGCTTTAATGAGAGAAGCTAAGACAATATAGAGCACATGCTTCTTCATTTGAAATGTATGTCTTGTCTAAGTGAATTACCAAAGCCCCAGATAATTGCATTTTGCAAGTGGCTGGATAGAGTGGAGCCCGCAGCTCTGTTTTCTTCTCCATCTGAAGGAATGGCTTTCCACTGCTGAACCAGCCCAGCTACGTGTAAGCAGCAGCAGGAAGGAAGTCATGGGAAAAGCTATTTTCCCAGTGACTAGGAATGGTTGATGGGCAAACTCAGATTCCTCTGCAGCACAGCCCCAAACTCTGACAGTGCAGGAAGGCAGAGAGTGGACCAGTGATACTTCAGAGGGGCATACACAGGTTTCTAACGGAGGAAAGGATATTTGAGCCGGCACAAGCTTGCCACAGTTTGGCAGTTCCATTTCTCACTTCATCATCTGCAAGGCATAAACTCATCCTGTGTTTCCCTTGGGCCAAATTGTTTAAATCTGCTCAGGCATCCTCAGAAGGCTCTGAGGTCCTTTTGGGCTGGAGATTCTTTCTGGCTGCTTCACAATTGCAAGCCTGTGTTCCACAAAGGAGAAGGACCAGGAAGAGCAGACGTCATGGGGATTAATACTACACAAGAGAGAAGATGGCCCACACGTGGCAGCATCCCTTCCTCAGCGAGGGAATATTATTATTATTGTTTTTTTAATTGAATTCTTTATTGGTACAATTTATAGACATCTCAAAATCACATATAACATTGGGAAATTTGTACCAGTATATGCCACAAGTTAATTCTCATTTTTACCCATATCCCTACCCACTCCCCCCTCCTCCCCCCTTATACATGCTCTTTTATTTTCTTTCTGTATCATATTTATTCCTTCCCCTCATCACATTCCCACACCAAGTTTCC
>PVIC010019981.1:8572-30110 GCA_004025085.1 Thryonomys swinderianus | reverse complement strand
CGATCCCCGGAAACCACATACAATGCTGGGCGTGGAGACTCACGCCCACCAGCAATCAACACCGCATACCACGATGCCGGGCGTGGTGGCTCACGCCTGTAATCCCAGCACTCGGGAGGCAGAGGCAGGAGGATTGCTGAGTTTGCGGCGGCTTGCCTGGGCACCATAGTGAGCTCAGGGCCAGCCTGAACTACAAAGCAAGACCCTGTCTCCAAAAAGCAAAAAAAAAAAAACAAAATTTTGATAAACAGAAAATTATACAGAAAATATAAAATATTGTAGTTATGAATTGAAACAGGTCAAAGATTGTGGTACATAGAATCTACCTTTGTGGTATCAGTTATATTAGCATATTTAGCAAGTGTGAATGTTTATTATTATTGTTCCTGAATTTGAAAACCTTTTTTTAACTGTAAAATAATGGGTGAGTAAATTAATTTTTTCTTGCACAGACTGATAAGCAGAATATACTTGTGTCTTATGAGACTCCTTATCCCCTATTTGAAACTACTTTTCATAATTTCATTCTTGAACTCCTTTTTTAAATGTATCTACTTTTGGATATTTATCAGTCGTTTCTTTTTATACTAATTCTACTAAAATAGGATTATTATAGTAACTTAACTGTTAAGTAGAATGATTAAAAAATATGGGTACTGTTCATGCTCTTTAAAAATTTGTCACAGTAAAATACACATTACTATTAATACCCCTCAAAATATTTCTCCTCACTTCTAAGACACTTGCCCACTGTTTTAGTCACTTTCCGAAGCAGTTCTGGAAGTCTTTTTTCACAAGTATCTTTAATTGTGCTATTTTGGCTGCTCAGTGTTCTGTTCTGTTAAAAATGTTTACCTTTTCATTTTGACTTTGAGAAAGAGCCAGAAACAGCACAGTGCCAGATCCAGTGAGTAAGGTGGATGGAGACACTTTGTCACATTTCTGTGAGTCTGTCTTCCTGTTGGGTGGCATTCAGTAGCGGTGGCCATTGCAGTTTTGACCCACACTCACTTGGTAAGAGGACCTCTAGAAATGCTTCAGGCAGTGGCAGGAAGGAGGGTAGTAAGTGGGTTTGAATTGAGTGGGATTAATGAGAGTATGTCTTTCACTGTAATAAATTGTTTTAAAAATTTTATACATTTACCACACTTTGTACTTTATAACAGTGATAGTGGTCTTTAGTGGCCTATTATAAATTACTAAATTATAGTCATAACTGCTTTAGTGATTATTATTTTTTAAATCTTTCTCTTTAGATACCGAAGTTTACAGTGAGTTTTACCCTGTGCCACCTCCCTACAGTGTTGCTACCTCTCTTCCTACGTACGATGAAGCTGAGAAGGCTAAAGCTGCTGCCATGGCAGCTGCAGCAGCAGAAACATCTCAAAGAGTAAGGCAGTTTTATCCTTTTTCTTGATATTTTAAAACTTTAGGGCTGGAGATACAGTTCAGTGGTTCCGGCACCTGCCTAGCCAGTGCAAGGTCCTGGTTTGATCCCTCATAACAACATACAATAATACGGAGCATGGTGACTCATGCCCACCAGCAATCGGTACCACGTACCACAAATGCCGGGCTTGGTGTCTCACGCCTGTGATCCCAGCACTCGGGAGGCAGAGACAGGAGGATTGCTGAGTTCAAGGCTTGCCTGGGCTACATAGTGAGCTCAGGGCCAGCCTGAACTACAAAACAAGATGCTGTCAAAAAAAAAAACAAAAAACTTAAATAATGTCAATAATAGTTCCCTTTGTGAGAGTGTAATTGTCCTGTTATGTACCTTTTGTATGCATTATTCTTGGTCAGGTTGGCATTCTCCCTGATAAATTCACTTCTCTGTTCCTTGACATCTTTTTTTCTGTTGATCTTCACCTCCATCCTACCTCATCTTGTGGTCATCCTAGACGTTGTCTTTATCAGTACATTGTTACTTATTGAATTTTGACTTTAGTTTCTCTCATTCTTCTGTCTCACTGGACATAGGTATTCCACCCAACTAGTCTTCTCTTTCACTGGGACCTTGAGTCCACTGACCTCTTCATTGTCCATATATTTATTTTTCTCTATGTATACTTTAGAATTCGTGGACTATTGCTATAGTTATAAATTATCTTTTTTCTATTTTATGTTCTGTGGTGCCAGGAATTGAACTTGGGCCCTTGTGTTTCCAAAGTACACACAGTACCATTTGAGCTAAATCTTCAAGCCCCTATATTTATGTTTCATATATATTACATAGTGAGTTTTGTGACTCCATGGAAGATATCAAGGTAGGCTAAATGTGTAGAGTGCTAAGATCACAGGCACATGCCACTATGCCCGGCTCTGTAGAATATTTTGAAATCAGGTATTGTGATGTTTCCAGCAATATTATTTTTGTTCAGGCTTATTTTACTGTTCCATATGAGTTTTAGAAGTATTTTTCCTAGTACTGTGAAGAGTGTAAATCTTTTTTTGATGGTTAGTAAGAGTGTCCACATCTTTATCCTTAAGGGAAACTGACTCCTCCAAAGGTCTCCATTATATTAAACATCCAGAAAAAGGTAGCCAGTACCTCTGGGAAGACAAGCAGAAACATGAGAAACAATGAATTACTACCTAACACAGTCCACTATTGATAATATTTAGATTGTGTTTAATCATTTGCTTTCATTAAGAATTGCTGCTATGAATTCTTTTTACTACGTTATTTCTTATAAGTAATGTGCATTTTGGAAGTTTTGCAAACCTGCAATCACCTGACCAAGGGTATCGTGGACAGATTAAAAAACACAAGATCTTAATGCATAAACATGAGCCCAGGATGGTCACAGCTCTTATCTGGCTAAGACATAATCTTCTGGGTGGCTCCCCACTGTTTATTGACCCTGCAGCTTGTAGAAGGGGTGAGGGCGGTTCACCAGTGAGGTGAATAGAGCTCATGCAGGCGGTATTCTGGCAACAAAGGAGCCGGATCATCAAGTAGGGTGGATCATTGATTAATGGGAAATTTATTTCTTCCTATGGATTGATTTTTGCCTCTGTTGGAGTTTTCTGTGGGAGTCGTGCTGCCCTGAGCCCCGATACTGCCTTACTATCCCAGACCTCACAGCATCACAGATCGTTGAGTCGTCTACTGCGACCAGTGATGCGGGCCGTCATTCCTTCCCACACACCAGTGTTGGTTCTTCACACAGGGCATTGAGGGATAATAGGCTGACTCAGACTTTTAATATGAAAAGCCAGTTTATGAATTTGTAGCTCACTGAAGCATGGTCTCCAGCATGTGGATATAGGTTTGCACAATATACTCCAAGAATTGGAACTACTACATCAGTGGGTATATACATTTTTATTTTTGATATTTATCTTCAAATTGCCAAATACAGTGGTTGTAAAAGTTTACCACTGATTGTTTTTCTATTTGACTCTAGTATTGAATTTATCTTTTTTTAAAATTTATCTTTTTGATACATATAAGTTTAATGTTCACCTTCCTTTTTTGTGTGTTTACCTATAAAGCTGTACTTTTCAAGGGTGCTCATGGAAAAATAGTAACGTGCTATTTTTTCAATATTGACTCGGTGCCAGAATTGTACTCTATACAAAAGTTGAGAACATAATACTTTGTTTTAAGTTTTACTGTTATGTTTAAGGTGACATAATTAGTTTATTGAAGTCTTTTCTACTGTGTTTCATAGAATCAAGAGGAAGAGTGTCCACCAAGAGATGATTTCAGTGATGCAGACCAGCTTAGAGTGGGCAACGATGGTATTTTCATGCTGGCGTTTTTTAGTAAGTCATCTTTCTACGCTATCATGTATTTAAAGTAACATCATATAAAGAAGATAAACTTGGATCTTTTGTAGGAAAATGGATGCACTCTGAGACCATAAAGTGAACGATGTCAGACCCACTAGTTTATGTATCACATGGCTTCTCTTATATGAGAAATCTGGAACAAAAAATAAAGAGAAAAATAAGAAAGTTGGAAGATAGATTGTTCTCAAAGGAGAATGGGGGGAAAAAAGAGAGGGATGAAAAAAGCAATAGAGATATGTTCTATATGGGAACCAACTCTTCACAAAGCAGTGTAAAGGTGCACTATAAGCATGCACACAAAAGGAAGGGGATCAGGATATGAGGGGTGGGGGAAAGAGGGTGAAAGATGAAATTAAATATTTTTTTGCCATGCATCAACTTCACATGAGGAATGTAAATATTATGTACCACATGTGTACTAATAGTCTAAAGAAATAAAAATACAAAAAACTAAAAAACAACATATAGAGAAAATATTAGCACATGACTAATCTGTTAATTGTTAAGCTTAGTGAAATACTGAATACAGGTCCTAGCATTTATTTAGCATGAGATAATTATACATTGCAGTCATGCTAGAAATGGACAACTAAAAAGTATACACATTATTTTGTAAGAGAAATGCTGCAGTTTTGTGCTGTAGAAATATTCAGAACGAAACTACAATCTGCTTTTAGGGCAGAAGGCTTTCATTTGAGTGCAGAAGAACAGGAGCTGTTCTGGGCCACCACAACAAATCAGAAGCCCTATAGTCTTTTTAATATATTGCAAAATTCTATTTATTTTTGGAGACAGGATCTTGCTTTGCATTCCACATTGGCCTTGAACTCACTGTGTATGTAGCCTAGGCTGCCATGAAATGCATGGGAATCCTGCCTTACCTCTCAAGAACTGGGATTACAAACATGTGCCAACATGCCCTACATTCATTCATCTTTAAACGTAGAAAACCAAACTTAGTAAGTCATCTTACTAGTAAGTTTGTGGAGTTACTTTGGTGTTGAAGTTCACTTAACCTTTTCTTGCATTTTGACATTATGTCTTGCTTCACTTCTCTATATCATGGGCTGAAGAACAGAGCTGGGAAAGGCAGGTGGGCAGGCAGCTGTCTTTCTCAAGTTTATTAAATTATGTGCAGGTTGCCAGTCAAATAATATATTATAAATCTTAAATTGGTTTTAGTTGCAGTTTTTAATGAAAAAGAAGGAAATGAGCTTGTTGGTTACAAATAACTACCGTTTTGTTCTATTTTGCTGGTGAACCTTACTCTAGTTCAGTTGATAAGATTTTATATTAGTAACAAATTCCCCACTTACTGTCCTTATATGAAGAATAGTTTAAACATTAATTCCTTTCATGCTTGTCTCTTTTAAGGAATCCTAAGTGAAAAATAATCTAAATTAATTATACTCTTTAGAGTATCAACTGTTTCTTGGGAATAAAATAACATTACTTAATACCACCTGATTTTTAGTCTCCACACTTAGTTCTTATTATTTCTCTATTTCATTTAGCTACAGTCTTTTTAATCCGTATTTTCCAGAGTTAAATTTGACACATCTGATTTCATTTTTGGTCAGTGGCAACATGTTAATATAAGTACAAGTATACATACATTTAAAGGTTTAATGTAAAATATTTTCCTCAGTTTTTACTGTTATGTTCCTACAACTTTTTATGCTTTGTAATGTACAAATATTGCAAAGTATTATGAGTGAAATTGTATTTTTTAACCATTTTTTGGTTACATTTCCTTTAGGAGGCCGTAGGTGGAACTTGCTTTGTTAAGCATAGATTTATTTGTAGTTACTGCCATCTAGTGACTATTCTTCAAGTTGCAACTTGCTATATTTTCAATAATACTGTTGTAAAAAAAAAAAACCCTAGAAATAATTTACTTAAGCATTTGAGGTTGTATTTGCACAAATAAAATCACAATGAATGCTATAATATTTTAATTAAACTTATAAGATTTATTTCTCCCGTTATTTTCAATGTTTGTTTCATTCTCTTACATCATATAACCTAAGAGTTTACACTTAAGGTTGTTCACCTGTTCTAGTTCAGAAATTGTAAAGAAAGAAATTATGTATCCTTCAATAATGGTTTTGCTTTTCATGAAACTTTAAAGTTTATCAGAAAGTATTTGATGTACATGCCTAACATGAATATCTCTGATCTTGACTTTAAGAACATGTTTAATGAGAATCTTCATTTCAGCATGTTGTTACAATTAATCACTTGTGTTGTTCCTATTTTAGACCAGAGGGAATCAGAAAAGAAATTACATTGTAACTTTAAAACATTGGAAGTGTTTTGAAATGTACATCTGATTTATAATGACTGCACTGTTTCATGTTCTCACCAGCAGTAATGAGATTAACAGTTGGTTTTGACAGACTTATTACAGACTAGATATGTAGTGATACCTCATGGTGCATTTCTCTAACAGTTATGATTTTCAGCATCTTTATTCCATAAGTTGTTTTGAGAACCTACCATATACAAGCAATATGAAAAATTATAGTTCTTGAAAGGTCATAGACCTCACACAATTGAAAACAGTACTTTAGTGACTTGTTCTGTCCATGTAAAGCTGTATCTTAATATAGCTCTTAGATGGCATTATGGGTTGTAAGTGAATATAGAAAAATAACTTCTAGGAATGATGACTATACCTTAAGATGCCAATAAAATATTTGTTGTGAAGTACTATGTTTTATTGTTTTGTTTTACCTTTTAAAAAGCCAATTTTGTTGGCTGATTACTTAGGTGGAATGAACTCTTTGGGGTGGAACTACATGGAAGCTACAGTGTGATCTGGTTTTCAGGTGGCCTAAAACTGTTCTTTCAGGGCCGGAGGGTTAGCTCAGTGGTTCCAGCACCTGCCTCGCAAGCGTAAGGACCTGAGTTCGATCCCCGGTTCCCACATATAATGCTGGGTGTGGTGGCTCACGCCTGTCATCCCAGCACTCGGGAGGCAGAGGCAGGAGGATTGCTGAGTTCGTGGCGGCTTGCCTGGGCACCATAGTGAGCTCAGGGCCAGCCTGAACTACAAAGCAAGACCCTATCTCAAAAAGCAAAAAAAAAAAAAAAAAAAAAAAAAAAAAAAAAAAAAAAAAAAAAAAAAAAAAAAAAAAAAAAAAAAAACTGTTCTTTCACTTATTGATGATAAGCTGTAAGAAATTGATTCTTGTTAATCAAATTGACAAACCCAACCTACCTATCTGTCTATAAATAAGATTTACTTGGTAGAGTTAAAAGAAAAGAAGCAGCTGTTTACGCAGTGAAGCATTGTTAGTATCAGTGGTGGTGAACCTATGGTACACATACCACAGCTGGCTATTGATTATCTTGGAAAGCTCTAAAGAGTTCACCATTACTGGTTAATTTTATGTCTGTGTATGTCTGTTACTTTTCATATTATGGCTTTAAACAGAATCATTTCTCTTGCTTTCAGTGGCATTTATTTTCAACTGGCTTGGATTTTGCTTATCCTTCTGTATCACCAATACTATAGCTGGAAGATATGGTGCTATCTGTGGATTTGGCCTTTCATTGATCAAATGGATCCTGATTGTGAGGGTGAGTGTCTCAGTACCTGAAATCTCTGTTATCTCTAGAATATGAAGGTACAGAACTGCTGTAGGTATTCAGTTTATGCACATGAATTCAAAGTTTATAATTATATACTTGATTATAATGATCTCAAAGGTGTGAACATTTTATAACTGTGTATGAGACATTGTTAGTATAGTGGAAAGAACTTTGAAATCAGAAAAAAATTAATTTGAACTTCATCTTTTTTCATATGTGTTCTCACTTTATTTAGTTGCTCTGAGCACTAGATTCTTCCAGTAGGCTGTCTCACGGGTTTTAATGAGGTGTCCAAATATGTGCTTGGAAACTCATGGCAACTACTATTTTGATATAGTGCAGGTAAAAATAGAAGCAGATGTTTTGAAAACTAAAATTTCTATTGTGTAATATCTTCTCTTTTTTGGAAATACTCAGAACTTAGATGTAAAATTAAAACACTTTGAAGTAGCTATCAGAATTCATCATTTTTCCATTATATTATGTCTAAGCTTTCTCATTTTTTGTTTCCTGAAATTGCTATCTGCCTTTTTCTTATCGCTTCTAAGATAGTATTTAGGTAAGCATGAAACATCCTTTTCTTTTTCCATCTCAACAACTTTCATAGTGTCAAACAGTTTTCTGTGAAATTACATAGGCATTAGTGGCATTATCATAATCATTCCTAACCTTTATTTCACCATGACTCTTGTTTGTTCCAGTAGTGCCTAGGGAAGGGGAATGATTGAGTGGTTTTTTGTGCATTGTTTTAAGTCTTCTGAAAAGTTACCCACATATTTTCAATGCCATTGTATGATTAATGGATTAAAATATATAAGTTCTACAAGGTATATTTACTTAAACATTGACTTTTACTTGAATGAGCTCAATCCTTCAAAAGATTTCATTATAATCAAAGGTCTAATATATTGGCATCTCTTAAATCCCTTAGACACTTTTTGATAATGGAACTGTATTACTAGTTTGAATAAAAAGTACCTGTTTCATAAATATTAATTCTGTGGAAATAGTGCATTTGTTTATTGATGTAAAATTTATTTTACAGCTTCTCAGTGCTTCAGTGATAGTATCAGTCCCTGCATCAATTCAGACCAGATTACAAGTTTTGGTTACCCATCCATTGATTGTTGATGGGACCTGGGAACTAGTTTCTTCTAAGATAATTAAAATCTGAGCCGTTCGTAGGAACTGCCCCCTGGAGGTTTCTTTGTTGAATTTTATTTCAAAAGATGAATAGTGAGTTTCCACTATGAGTGGAACCCTCTTAGATGTAGCACAATACAGAAAGATAAAGACAGAGTCCAAGAAAAATCTCAAAAGAGAGTTAGATGTGTCTAACCTTATTATTAACAGAATCAGTTCCAAATATAAAGTGGCACTGCTCATCTAAAGCACGAAAATGATTTGAGAGCTATTTCCTTTAGTCTCCTAAAGTTGGCAGATTGCTAAATTCATTCTAGATGCAGAAGAGGTAGTTAATTGTATTTATAGCCTGTGCCTTCAAGGACTTAGAGTCTGATTCAGTCCTAGAATACCAGGTGGAAAGGGGTCAGATGATCTAGTAATCCACTCGGATTAATGTGATAATCGAAGCCTGGAGTTCCTTAGTTTCCTAAGGTACATATTAAGGTTATTCAATTACAAAGACTATTTAGTTTCCCTGTAAATGTATTTGCCGAGTTAAGGCTGGCATTGACCAATTACTAATAGCTGTCTGTCATTCACCAACTGTTCAGGCTTAATTTATTACAAACATTTAATTCTTCAAACCAGTCTGTATCTTTGATGTTTGTAGTACTTCCACCATTTATTGATGGAATTAATAAAAAGAAGAAAACCTTCCTAACATCCTGCGATTTGCACATGGACTAGAGATTACCTTGATCTCCATTCTGTACCTGGCCTAATTGTACTACCTCGGTTACACTGTACCTTAACCTTGACAAAAATGCTCTAACTCATAAATTCCTCCTGGATTTAGCACTAAGTGAAAATCATGCAACTGTTCTTTTTTTTTTTTTTTCATTTCTGAACTACTGTGAATCTTAGGTTTTATTTTAATATCTTTAGCCCAGAATTCTGGTATCATTTCTGCTTAAGGCTTTTGGTGTTTTGTTTGTTTAAAAATACATCATGTATTGCACTTCTTGAACTTCTACTGTAATTATTTAATTCTCCTTTGAGACAAAAATAATTAAAGACTGGAGCCGGAGAGTTAACTCAGTGGTTCCGCCGCTTGCCTAGCAAGCGCAAGGTCCCTGGTTCAGTCCCGTTAACCACATACAATGATATGATACTGGGCATGGTGACTCACGCCCACCAGCAATCAATACCACATACCACAGTGCCAGGCGTGATGGCTCATGCTTGTAATCCCAGCACTAGGGAGGCAGAGATAGGAGGATTGCTGAGTTCAAGGCTTGCCTGAGCTACATGTGAGCTCAGGGCCAGCCTGAATACAAAGCAAGACCCTGTCTCAAAAAAAAAAAGTTAAAGACTTAGAATAGTTTAGAATTTTGCTGGTAATACTTAGGTGTTTCTGATTCTTTACCAATATCAGTTTAGTAATAAAAGTAAACTTCAAGGGGAAGATAACTATATATTCTTCATTTGAAACTAAAAAAATAGCTTTGGGGTAAATTTTTTTTTTTTTTTTTTTTTTTTGCTTTTTGGAGACAGGGTCTTGCTTTGTAGTTCAGGCTGGCCCTGAGCTCACTATGGTGCCCAGGCAAGCTGCCACGAACTCAGCAATCCTCCTGTCTCTGCCTCCCGAGTGCTGGGATTACAGGCGTGAGCCACCACACCCAGCATTATATGTGGTAACCAGGGATTGAACTCAGGTCCTTATGCTTGCGAGGCAGGTGCCGGAACCACTGAGCTAACCCTCCGGCCCTGGGGTAAATATTTTTAGTAAAAAATGCTACTTCTTGATTTTTTGGGTGACTCTTATTAGGTACCATATGTAGAAAGTTAAAAATGGGGCAACCCATTTTCTGGTCCATCTTCTGTCTCTTACATAGAAGGTATCTCTTTCTCAATAAATCTTTCCTACTCTTAAAAAGAAAGTTTAAAATGTCTTATTCTTCATTATTATTTGTTCTTATAAAAGAACAAATAAGATAAGATAAAATAAGACTTAAAACTTTCTAATTGTTAACCCTTTTATTAAAAAATAACAGTACAGTCCTATTTTATAAGCTGCGATTTTTGAATTTTCTCCTTCATTGCACATTTTTAAAAGGTATAAAATTTACTTCTTTAATAATACTTTCAAGTTTTAAATCTTTGGATTTTCTAGAACTCTTAAGCTAAGAGTATAGATTATGGTTTATTTATTAATTAAAAATAAATCCGGGGGAAAAAACTTGAAAAATAAAAAATGATTTATGCAGTCATTGCTTGATATGCTCTCAAATGGCAGCATCACTTATAATTTGTATTTTTGTTATTACCAAAACTATTGTCTTTTAAAACTTCTGTAGATATTATAACACATAATTATAAATGCTTACATATAAAGTTGGAAATACTTTTCATATCAAGCACAAATCCTCATTCAACAAAATTATTTTTTAGTTAAATAAGGTTTATTTTGGAGAGCAGTGGACAGAAGATAAAGTTATTTTTTAGTAGTTTTAGAGTAAGGTGTGTGAAACGTTTAGAAAAATAATTTTGGGGGCATTATATAAGTGGTAAGTAGGGAAGGAATAGTAAGGAATTGTCTGAATAACTCTGAAGAGATCTAAATTGATTTTTTTTAAAAAATCTTTTAAAACTTAATGAAGCGTGATGTCTATAGTCTAATCAAGGAAAAGATACCTGTGTCCTGCACCATCAAATCCTGCTTTCCATCTGCTCATTCATATTCCCACATCACAGAGAATATAAAACTGTCGAATAGGACAGCCACTAATAGGAACTGTTGAAATGCCACTTCAAGGTTCATTTAGCTGTTCTTAGCTCACTGTTGGGGACTGAATCGGAGTGCATCTAGTTGGAAAATAAAAAGCCTCCAATGAGTTGGGGGTCTTTATGTGCCTGGTATTTTTGGCAGTGATTAACAGTAGGGGGTGTACAGAAGGTCAAAAACTCTTCTTTATAGAGGTCACCAAAACATCCCTATCTGATAAGATTAAACTAATGTGGCTTTTGGTGTTAATATCTAAAGCAGCAGGTTGCTGTAGTATGTTGGGATGGTCGTTGTGGCTTTGAGAGATTATGAAAAAAGGACTGACATGTGAACTCTTTAATGAGAAAATATTTGATTCAAATATATAGCATTTACTTTTCTATCTTTCCAGCAGTTTGACCTGTTGTTTTGTTTATAAACTATTTTATGTTTGTTTGCTATTAAGATTTTTCTCAGATATGTGCGTATTATTAATGTAAATCATTAAATCTGTATTCTTTAATTTCATCTTTGTGCTTTTTAAATGCTTAACATTTCAAGATAAATTATTCTGAAGTTGAGGGTAATCTACAATTTTCAAATTTAGGTATATGTTTAATATATTTATCTTCCCTTCATAGTTTTCTGACTATTTTACTGGATATTTCAATGGACAGTATTGGCTTTGGTGGATATTTCTTGTACTTGGTAAGTTTGTTCTTACTACAATTAAGTTTAATTAATTTTAGTTTAGCTTTGATACTTCCTAAAATATAAGGTGTAAGTTCTATTACAACTGTAGAAATAATTGTTCTGCTATAAAATCTGCATGTATAAGCATTATCTTAGCTTTTTAATTACGTCTTTTTAGTACTTCAGATTTCTAAGATTGAAAATGCAGAGGCTGTCAATATAAAAAAATCAGTGGTTGAATGATAATAGAATGCTATAAAATTTTAATATTTTAACACGATTAAAAATAATTGCCTTCATTGTTTATCTTGGAAATACACATGCATCATTTATTTTCATAATCTTAGTGCATGAAGATTTAGTTTGCACATAGGGTAGTCTGGGCATGTTCTCCGTGGTCTAATTTTTTTAATTGAATTCTTTATTGGTACAATTTATATACATCTCAAAATCACATATAACATTGGGAAATTTGTACTAGTATATGCCACAAGTTAATTCTCATTTTTACCCATATCCCTACCCACTCTCCGTGGTCTAATTTGAGGATCTTGCAAACGCTTTCTGCTTTGAGCTGTGTACCACGGTCATCATTAATCAGCAAGCTGTTGAGGGCTTTGAGCCTAATGACCACTGCACTTGTGTCATGTTGTCTTATACGGCACATTTCTATTACTCTTAATGAGTTTTATGGATCTTCAACTTACACGTATGTTAATTAAGTGACCCTTAAAATCACATTTATACTTCCAGTCTTTCTTTCAAATGTGTTTACTGATGTAAAGAATGTGGTTTGTTTCTACTGAAAATAATTGCATCAGAAAGGAATAGCATTTCAATAGGTGGCAGTCTTCTCTTTGAGTTTTTAAGTCATGCTTTTGGAAGTTAAGGAGTTTCAGGGAAAATATATTTTTGATAGTCAACAAATTTTTTCTTTAATAGTGATAACACAATTATTCTAGTATTGCATGTCGGGAAGTCAGATTTTAATAAGAGTTAACCCTGTTTCATGTTGTTAATTGTATTCTGATTGCCTGAATTTTGTGCTCTGTATTGAATATTTTTACCTAAGGATAAAAAAATTATAAAGTCTATTAGGTATTTAAACGTAATAAGTTGAGTATATTTCCTTGTGATGTACATTACTAAGAATTTAGGTGAATCTTAAGAAGATAAATATATGAAATGTAGCCCATAAGGAAATTATCTTTAAAATCAAAGCTAGCGTTTTACTTGAGTGTGAAAATTTAATCAGTAATAAAAAAATTGCTCTCGTATACTCAAAAGAATATTGAGTACATTGTAGAATGCTGAGAAACAATACCCACTGAGTGATTGGGTTTTAGCTATGAATTGACTTAATTTTAAAACTGCATGCACAGAAAATATGCCCTAGAATTGACAGCCTCATAGACAAGAAAAAGGATCACCCTTTTAATTTTGGTTTACATTTTTCAGTAATACTTCTTTATTTTAGAAACAATGCCATTATCTTTGAACAGCATCCGAAAGGGCATGAGGATAGAATTTAGGAAAAGGAAGTCATGAATGGAGAGATTTGGATATAGGGAGCAGATGGGATTGGATTTGGTTGAAATTAATGCCCCTGTTTAAATCATTATCTGTTCATTTCTTCTGTCTTTTTGTTTTATTACCAACATAGTCCCATTTTTAGCGTTCAGATTACTGTCATGTGTCTGGGCACAAATTTTGTTTTGGATTTTTTATTTTAAGTTCCTAGACACTTTTCTTCCTCGTGAAGAAAGTTGCACATATACATAGCTTCTGTTTTTGTTTTTGTATCATTTTCTGTTTAGGTGTTTACTGGAGTTGTAAGTTGTGTTCCTAGCAATTCTATCTTAATGTTTTAAAGATATATACTAATGATAACATTTTTCTACATATATAATATTTTTCATCTGAAACTTTGGAGCTTTTGTCAAGCAGAGCTTTTTATTATTAAAAATACCTGTGATGTAAATGAGTATTATTTTAAAATACTACTTACAGAGAAGAAAGCTGATAGATACCTCATATTGTCTAAGAAATTACTACAGTGACAGTCTCCCAAGTTTTCTTTCCTGGCTGTGTCTTTATTCTATGTTAGCTTCTTATTGTTACTTAAAAATAAAAATTCATAATTTAAAAACTGTAAAAAAGTGTATATCCAAATATATTTTTCAGAGGTCATAAGCACTTGATATTACTAGACTTATTTTTTTTCTAATAATTACTAGCAACTCTGGATATATTCTTTTGAATACCTTACATTCATATAAATATGTTTTTTGGTTATTAGTTGCATTTGAAAAGTTTGGCATGAGTTGAGTTTTATTTATATGAGTTGAATAAGTAAAATGCACTAGATGACTTTGCAGTTTAAAGAAATAATTTATATTTTTTTCTATTAAAATGTTTCAGCAATATATATTTTTGTATAATTCTGTATTTCTGTAGTTGGACTTTGATTTGGTACATTGAGACTTAATAAATTGAAAGACTGGATGACAGTAAGTTGATGAAGTCATTGTTATATAAAATAAGTAGAATCCTGCAAATTAATGTTCTTGAGCTCAAGGGATCTGAATTATAATTGTTTTACATTTATGTGTAATCCACCCTTTTCTGCATAAGAACATAATATATTTGTATTATTTTAATCTTCTCAGGCCTTCTCCTGTTCTTCAGAGGCTTTGTTAATTATCTGAAAGTTAGAAACATGTCTGAAAGTATGGCAGCTGCTCATAGAACAAGATATTTCTTCTTATTGTAGAGGTAAATACTAATATAGTAACTGTATTTCCTTTATATATGCACATTTAATTCACAATGTTATACACAATGTTCACTCATAATTTTTACTCAGCATGTTTAATATATTTCATGCTGCTGGGCATGGTCGCTCATGCCTGTAATCCCAGCACTTGGGAGGCGGAAGCAGGAGAATTGCTGAGTTGGAGGCTTGCCTGGGCTACACAGTGAGCTCAGAGTCAGCCTGAACTACAAAGCGAGAGCCTGTCTAAATGTATATATATATATATATATATATATATATATATATATATATATATATATATATATGGTAATAACCTGTTGAAATTCAGTAAGTTCCAAACTTCTTTAGATAATTTAAAATTTTTTTAAATTGAATTTCATAAATTTGAGTTTTAAAATATATGAGTAAGCTAAAACTTTAAGTAATTCTTTTTAAACTTTTAAAAAATTGACCACAGGATGTATTTGAAGTAACCACAAGCACAAAGCATGTAGGGTTGAAAAACAAAATATGATAAAGTACTTCCATAGAAGGGATATGCATTTTATATAAAACAATGTGAAATCCACTTAGACATCTGGTGGGAAAAAAAGTCTGTATTGAAAAACAATTTGTCATGCAGTCATTTAATGATCTGGATCAAGGAATAAAAGTTGTGTGAAGAAAATAGTTCTGTCACTGTTTTTATAATGCGTGTTGCTTTGTATTAGGAATGAGGTCTACATCATGAATGAATGAGGAAATAAGGAAAGGAGCACAGGCTGACTGACTAGTTAGCCAGCAGGTGTCTGGAGGCTGTGTTGTATAGTCACAGTATTTATTTACTTGCCAGCCAGGAGTAACTTCACGTAAAGAAACCTCACATCTTTATTCTCTGTCCTATTTTCAAAGCAAGTATTATATATTTCATGTCTATAAATTAAACTTTGAAGTATTTGAGCTAAGTAAAGGGTCTACTGAAACACTTTGTTTCTAATTGTAAGACTTTTCAAGGTTAGTGTAAGTTAAGTACAGTAAACACTCTGATTCTACATCTGTGCTTTTATCTAGCCATGGATTAAAAATATTTTAAAAAGAAAAATTACATCTTTAATTTTTAGTCTATATATGCTGAACATAGACTTTTCCTTTTTATTGCTTCCTAAATAATACTGTATAACAACTATTTATATAGTATTTAAAATGTATTAGGTATTCCATGCAACCTAGAGGTGACTCAGAAGATGTGTATAGGTTGTATGTAAGTACTACACTGTCTTATATGAGTTACATGAGCAACTGAGGATTTTAGTATTCAGAAGGGGCTGGGAACAATCTCTATGGATTTAAGGATGATTGTAATTTTCTGTGGTTTGTAATCTGGTTACTTAAAATTTATATGAGTTATTCATAGCATATATAATTTACTTATTTCTGCTGAAGAGTACAGTGGCTACAGTTTTGTTTCTGATTCATGTTAAAGTATCACTTCAGGCATTCCATTAAGATTCTCTTATCCTAGGGCTGGAGATTTAGCTCAGTGGTTCCAGCACCTGCCTCGCAAGCCAGGTTCCTGAGTTCCATCCCAGCAACCACATACAGTGTTGGGGGTGGTGACTCTCGCCCACCAGCAATCAATACCACATACCACAGTGCTGGGCATGGTGGCTCATGCCTGTATTCCCAGCACTCGGGAGGCAGAGGCAGGAGGATTGCTGAGTTCAAGGTTTGCCTGGGCTACATAGTGAGCTCAGGGCCAGCCTGAACTACAAAGCGAAACCCTGTCTCAAAAAAAAAAAAAAAAAAAAGATTCTCTTACCCTAAGCTGGAGATTTAGCTCAGTGGTTCTGGCGCCTGCCTAGCAAGTGCAAGGTCCTGAGTTTAATCCCTGGTAACCACATACTACAATACCAGTCATGGTGACTCACACCCATTAGCAATCAGTACCACACACCACAGTACTGGGCATGATGGCTCATGGGAGGTACAGGCAGCACTTGGGAGGCCGAGGCAGGAAGATTGCTGAGTTTGAGGCTTGCCTGGGCTACTTAGTGAGCTCAGGGCCAGCCTGAACTACAAAGCCGAGACCCTGTCTCAAAAAAAAAAAAAAAAATTTCTCATACCCTAAAGACGTTATGTTTTCTTTTTATCCAGTAAAAATGTGGTTGCTAAGATTTGTCAGTATTACCAGTAAGAGAGAAGGTAATTTTGCTAATATGAATGATGTTCTGTAATGATTATCATTTTGGATTTCAAAGAATCTAAAATGCAATGTTAAATATAATGTAAATATAAGTGGCCTCTTATAGAAATTTTATGCTTTTAAAAATACATCCTGTTTATCAAAAGAACTTTCATATTTTATGTAATACTGCTATAAAATGAATTTTATTATACTATAATGTAGGTAAGTACAATTTAACTACATATTAATACCAATTCTTTGTCTCTAGATTACATCAACCCGACATTCCTTTCTTATGCCAATGTGAAATTTCCAGGTCATCTGTCAACTTACAACTTTAATGAAATAGAAGACTACTAATAAAAGAAAAATTACTGAAGAAAAGGTGGAGCTTCAAAATTAAATGGCAGGGTGGTTATGCTTAAAAGCCATTTCTGTGGTGTCTTTAATTAATTTATGTTATTTGGTGTGCACATTTGAATATGTGCCCATTTAAGAAATTTGGGTATACTTGAAGAAATGTAAAGTTGTAGGAGCAAAGTCCAGTAATATTTGGCTAATCAGTGTGAAAGAGTTGAGTGATAGTCTTCCAGCATGTAAATGCCATTGACTTCTGACTTGACTGTAAGTATAATAAAAATGAAATTACTAACCATGTCAAATGCTTTAGTTTCTGGCTCTTAGATCATCTAGTAATTCTACACATGAAACATTCTTTGCTATATATAAAGTTTATTAAAACTGCAGTGCTGATTGAAAGGATTTGTCAAAATTTTTTAATATGATATTTAGGAAAACATTGTAAATAACCATGCATAAATTACTTTTTACATTGTTTTCTTAGAAATTGTGTCGTTATCTTTTTATTAATCTTAAATTAAGTGAACTCAATGCATATAGAAAATTTGAGTGTTAGAGTTTGTTTTAGGACAGAGTTTAAGAAAAATGTGGGTGTACCAGATGTCCTTTATAAGAAAAGAGGTTTTTAAGGAACATGATAGGTTTTAGAGATTTTCAAATGAGAAGATTGATTTTCAGGATTATCCATCTAGAGATTCTTACAGGAAAAGATTAGATATTATATTTATTTCATTTAAGACAGTTTTAAAAATTAATTTTTCAAGTAAGATAATCTCATTTTACATTTGTCTCTTAAAAAGCCAATAAAATATCTTTTAGTATCACTGTAATAATTTTTCTTTACATGTTTGTCAAGCTTAGCAAATAAAACCTTATTCTATTAATAGCTCTTTGCTTTATGATTGTAAGATTAATTTGTAACAAATCATAATCTGAATTGAGATAAGCGAAATAACTATTTTCAAGTTCTTAAAAATGTGCGGAATATAGGGATCTGGTGTGTGTGTGCGCGTGTGCGTGTGCATGTGTGGGTGGTGAGGGCATAATCATCATTGCAACTGGAATCTGCTTTACATTTGTAAGTACTACATTTTGCATCTTGAAAATCATTTGTTTCACCTCCCCCACCAGTTATGTCTTTGCTTTTGAATATCAGTATTAAAAACTATGGGAATTACATTATCTTTAAACTTAAAAATCATTTAATAGAACTGTATGGAACATTTAAAATTGATTATTAGACACTGACTACTACTAAAAGTTACACATAAGTATTCAGGGACATTTGCATTTCTTAAAATAAAATTTATGATGCTTTATAACCTCTTGTATTTCTTTGTGTTTTCTAATGTTTTCATTATCTTAGACAAATAAAACATACAGTTTTGTTTGCTAATTGAACCTCCTATATATTATTTTCCCTCATTCATTTTACTCCCTTAACTAGAATTTTTGATGTTGCTTAAAGTATCTGGGTTACACCTCTTGAAATAAAGCAAGATCATGGAGTAAAGAAAACAGTATTTAATTTAGTTGCCTAATTGGGAAATTAATTAAAAGTAGAATGCACTGGGCCGGAGATTTAGCTCAGTGGTTCCGGCACCTGCCTCGCAAGCACAAGTTCATGAGTTTGATCCCCGGTAACCACATACAATGCTGGGTGTGTTGACTCACGCCCACCACATACCACAGTGCTGGGCGTGGTGGCTCAAGCCTGTCATCCCAGCACTCGGGAGGCTGAGGCAAGAAGATTAGAATGTCCTGATGACATATCCATACTCATGCTAGATAGCTTTTCTATCTACTGCTTATTTCCTGTAGACCTGTACTTTGTTCTGTTAATAAATTTTAAATGAAATTAAGCTCTGATAAATGTTGATTTTAATTCTCAGGAAGCTCAGCTATCAAACATCAGTTTATTGAAATTTATGTAGTATTTATACTTGGTTTTTGAAGGTAATTGAGTCACTTTTGATCCAGTGTCAGGATGTCACCTTTTTTTTTTTTTCTTTTTTTCTTTTCCTCCATCCAAAATCTGTAAAGTTCACAGGGACAAGTTACCTGCTCTGCTGTGATTATTATACTTCTTTGGTAGCCTTTAATCTCATCATTCTAGCAGAGGCATCAAAATGTCATTCCCAGAAATTTAACATTCTCTTTCAGATCTGTAAAAGCCTGCACATTTCCTTTCATTTTCTGAGAGTTTGAACAGCTTTTGTTTGGGGATGCTTGTTCATCTTTGCACTTTGCCTTAAAGGTTAAAAATCATGACTCTTATTTGGCTGTCTAAACATTTTTGAGTGAACGTGTACTGGCACTTGGAAATTAATGCAAAATTTCTTAAATTTCTGTTACATTTGAATAAAGCAGTTATGGCTAGGGTGATCCATTTTTATGTAGTTGTGCAACAAACTATTTTTAGGTAAAAAATGCTCTTCTATATAGAATATCCAGGATAGATTTTAAAATTTAAAATTAAATTGTATTGCACTGTTAAAATAAAAACCTCTGTTTAATAGAAAAATACTCATCTCCAGCCCAGACATCTTATCTCCCATTTTAGACATGCCTTTAAGGTTGCTCATACATTTTATCCTTTAAACAATCAAGCCAGGCACCATGGTCTCACTTGGGAGACTGAGACAGGAGGATTGCTGCAATTTTGAGGCCAGCCGGTGGTACATAGTGAGTTCAAGGCCAGCCTGGAATATACAGCATATACAGCAAGACAGTGTTTAAAATTTTTTTTTTCAGTTAACCCTCATAGAAGAAAAGTGGAGGTCAGAATATCCAATTGGAGGAAAATTCAGAGTTCATATAATTGTTTTCAGACTGGTATTTATTGTCTCAAAAAAAATAATGAGAGTGAATTTGTTCCTAGATTCACAGTCTTTCCTGGCCGCTTAGTCTTAGAAGAGACTTAGTAATTTTTTTTTTTAAGTAGCAGTTGTTTTTAATGATTCCATCTTACAGGAAATCGTAAACAATTTCACATTTTAAAACTGCAATTAAATATTTTAATTGTTTATTATTTATATGAAATAGTATATTGTTACTTTTAAAACCTCATTCTTGATACAGTTCAGCTCTTAAATGATACTGTGCCATCAATTATTATAAGAATGCCTTTACACGTATATAAAACATGTTGGCAGTGTATTTTATTTGTTAATAAAGTTGTATAAATGTGGAAATGTGAACTGTGGTGCATCCTTTTGAAAAATACTCTTAAGAGTCAAAATAGGTTATTATTACCTTGGCGTCACTGACATGTTTATCAGACTCTAAGCTTTGAGTTGAAACAACTTTGACGTGGAATTAGGTTAGTGTGTAACATCACTGAACTTGTCTCAATTGTTAATAGGTTAAAGTTTGATTTTAATCAAGGTAGAAACAGTCAACTTCCTGAAAATAATTTACACTCATTTCTACTTTACAAAAGATGAATGGTTCATCATATGCAAATCTTATCCCTTTTTTGTGTTTACTGTGACCTAAAATACAAAGACTTCCTTCAGGTTATTTAAAAAAGAAAAGTTAATTTCATATGTCTTAAAATTTATGAAGAAAATATTTTGAATTCAGTATATTTGCTTGTTTTCAGCATAGATTTCATTCTCTAATTTTTGTTTCAGGGTGGTCAACTGTCTCCTTTTAAAAAAAAATTTTATTGATGACCATTTTTGAAAATTCTAAACCCTCTCCCTAAATAGAGAAGAGATGGGCGATTACACCGTAACAGCTGAGATAATAGCAAGACAAAAATCACACCTTTGAGTTTTCAGAATCTCAGAAAACCACTTTATTACTCTATCCTTCCATTTGTGTCTTCATTTCTATTAAATCCACACTTTACCATCAGCAACACAGAAGAGGCATAGTTTATTTTCTCTTACCTTTAACCGAAGTAAAACAAGGTCAGCAAGGAAAACAAGTTCTCAAATGAAATCTGGAGTTTTGCAGCTGCCTATAGAATATGCAAAGTAGCAGATATCCTCATTACAAAGTACCAGTTCTTCAGAACTGTGAGAGTAGTACAGGTGCACAATTCCTTGTGTTAAAAAACTATGTATGCGGGGCTGGAGGGTTAGCTCAGTGGTTCCGGCGCCCGCCTCGCAAGCGCAAGGTCCTGAGTTTGATCCCCAGTAACCACATATAATGCTGGGTGTGGAGACACGCCCACCAACAATCAA
The DNA here is from genome assembly GCA_004025085.1 of Thryonomys swinderianus. Classification (NCBI taxonomy): domain Eukaryota; kingdom Metazoa; phylum Chordata; class Mammalia; order Rodentia; family Thryonomyidae; genus Thryonomys; species Thryonomys swinderianus. The sequence continues at coordinate 8,640 of PVIC010019981.1, read as the reverse complement.
CACCGCATACTACAATGCCGGACGTGGTGGCTCACGCCTGTAATCCCAGCACTCAGGAGGCAGAGACA
>PVIC010019980.1:0-30007 GCA_004025085.1 Thryonomys swinderianus | reverse complement strand
AAAAATTTAAAAAGAATTAAAATGTGTTAAAAAAAATGCCAACTCTACCCAAGGATTATAATTATCACATTATTGCAAATACATAATAATAAAAACTGGAAAAACATTATTGTATGAAGAAAAAAAATTGACGAATGGGTTGGAAAATGACTAAAAGATTCTCTGTTTGCTTCTATGGAGTGAGGGCATTTGAACAGAATTAGAATTATGAGAGGGAGCAAGCCCTAAGTACTAAAGCAGATCGTTGCAGCCAGAAGGAACAGCAAGTGCAGAGCCCCTGAAACAGGAATAAACTTAACATCCCCAATGGACAATAAGAAAAGTTAGAATTTAGCCTGTGAATGAGCCAGGCGGGAAGATGTGATTGGAAAGTCAGTCTGGGGATAGATTGTTTAATACTTTAGGTTCAGTGAAACTGGATTTTATCCTACTAGCACTCTGGAACTTCTAATGGCCTTTAACAGAAGGTTAACAGCCTTCTTCCAGCAGATCCAAGAAGATCTGACTGACAGGCTGCAAAGGAAGCTGCAAAACCAGCAAGGAAGCATCATCAAAGCAAGCAACGAAGGTGGCTTCAATTTCAGTTCAGTAAATGACAATGTTGACTTAATCATAAAGCTGTGTTTTGAATAGGCAGCAGAGAAGTAGGGTGATGGACTCTCCAAGGCTAGGGGATAAATATTTTCAAAGTAGGGCAATTTTAATGAGTCTATGGTAAGCCAGTAAAAATAATCCAGTCGAGGGAAGTTGATTGATTGTATTAATTAGCCCAAGCAAAGTTATTCTGCAGTAAGAAAATTAAGACTCATTTTAGCCTCATAAAATTTTATTATTCACTCTACCAGAGTCACTGAGGGAAGGCTTGTGGTCTAGATTCTCTGTACTTGCTTTTGTAGTCTTTCGGTGGAGACCCTTCCACACCAACACGAAACATCTGCATTTCTTTGAGGGAGAGTTAGAACATGTAGGCTTATGCCAGTGAGTTGAGGGCTACTTATGAAAGTGGTACACAACACCTCTACCCACTTTCATTGACCATAATCCAGTCTTAGAGCTCCACTGTTACCAGGGAATTATGGGAAAATGGTCTTTCAGTGTGATCTGTAGGAAAATAGAAAGGACTAAGAAATCTCTGACAGCCACTGTCACCACCCCCACTTTTCATTATCAAATGTGCACTTCATTCTTTTCCTCAGTCCTCACATATTCCCCAACATGCCAACTAAAGACCCCATCTGCACTGAAACTAGTTCAAGAGCCAGGATTTCTGGATGACTTCTCCCCTTACATGTGGGCATGGCTCCTCAGGATAACACAACCCAGCAACCAAAAAGACAGCTTCTGTTCCCACCCAGGATATGCAGTGGTGGAACAGGGACAGAATAGCCATGTAGACATGTGGATAAAGAATTGATGGACTTTAGTAATAAGCCTACTCCATGAAGGTCCTTTATGATAGAATACTCCTAAAAGAGACAGAAGTTAGTATGCATCTCAGCCACATCTCATTGGCTGTTGGGAGAGTGTTTCTTGAGCTGCGCAGCTCATGACCTACTTCCTGTCTGAGAGAAGTTTTAAGACTCACTGAAGAGTCATAGCCTCTTTTTAGATAAGGCTTGAGCATTCTTTGCCAGAAAACAGCATTTAATTGGTAGGTTTATGATTTATTTGCTTCTAGTTAGATCCATGTGAAAGTTAACTATACTCAAAGGCATTTGGGTCATAGATCTCTTCATTTTTTTACTTTCTCATCAGTGTCTAATTTCTCAGTTAACTGCATTTACCTTGAGGCCAGCAGACTTCAGTAAATAGGACACTTCTCTCAAAGCTGATCAAGCCACTACATTCAATCAAGCGTCACTGGATCCTGAGGCCTGCAGCTTTGTTCAATCATATCTCTTTCCTGAGGTCCAGAAGAAGTGGTTTATCCAATGCTTCAGGATCCTGACTTTGGAGGCTTTTTTTGTCTTTCATTTTTTCCCTTATAAACTTCCCAATTCTTTCCCAAACTCTTCTCTTTCTGTGCTGTATTTCATTGATTCTAAACTGCACTTCATGTCTCATTTTAACATCTTTGCCATCTGACAAAAATACCTTTTTGATGAAAATCTCTAAGCCAGCTAAACAGAAAAATTATTTTTCTTAATGAAAGGTATGTATCAGAAAAGCACACTGTTCTTTCTAAATGTGGCCAAATTTTTAAAATGTAAGAATAGTTATATTTTTTCTTTAGTAGTTGAGTAGTTTGGAGGCTTCATTCAGCATTATATAGTTAAGGTAAAGAAATAAGATACACAACTTAAAAAGTGCTAAAAACTGATCCAACTTATAAACAATATAATTATAGGATTGTCTTCATAGTACATCAACAAACCATTTGGACACGTTAGATAGTTAAGAAAGATTCCTAAAATAATATCAGCAAGAAAAAAATGAACAGCTTTTCTTTCACTGTTAATAGCCAAATAAAATACAGAAAACTATGAGCTAGGGTGGAGTGTTTGGCTCATATGCCTGAGGCTTTGCATCCTATCCCCACCATCTCCAAAACAAAGGAAAGATTTATAACATCAACCAAATTTAAGTATGCAAGAAAGGTTTAACAAAAGATTTTCAAGCTCTTAGTGAAGAAAATATAAACTCTTACCAAAGAGAGAGAAGATCTAAGAGGCTACTCTAAATAAAGTACATATCATGTTAATGAGTGGGAGGAATTAATATCTTACAATTTCAAGTTCCCCCAAATTATCTTTATATTGAATGTAATTCAATTTTAATCAAATATTCACACATTGTGACTGTTGTTTTGTATCATCTAATATTATGTAAGTAATATAGCAAGCTACATATAAATTTAATGTAGGAGAGAAGTGATCTTTGAGGAAAGTAAGGGAATTGCTCTCTGATATCAATAATCATTTCTAAGCTATATTAACTGAAAACATGGTATAGGTACAAGAATATAGAGGCCAATAGAATCAAGAAAAAGCAAGAGATAAGTCACATATGACAACTAGTCAGTGTTTTAGTTCTCTATTGCTATTTTAACAAAAGACCACAAACTTGATGAAATAAGGAACAAGAATTTATTATCCTCACAGCTCCATAGAGTAGAAGTCCAACACAGAACTCATTGGATAAATGTATTGATAGGACTAAGGGTGACTCACTTTCTTTGGTCCAGTTCTAGTAACCAGTCATGTCATTTGACTCTTTCATCTTCAAAATCAGCACAGTGGTGCCTCTCTGACCTTTTTGCTGTAATCACTTGTTCCCCCAACTATCTGCCTCTGTCCCCCACTTTCCAGGAGCCTTCTGATTATAATATCTATGCCTGGATAAATCAAGATACTCCTCATGTCTTCAACACTTTCATTAGCAACCTCAGTTCAATGTGTAGTGTTACTTCCTCTTTGTCATAAACCTAACATATTGCAGGAACGTAGGATGTGAACATCTGTTGGAGACTATTACTCGACCTACCACAGAAAGCACTAAAAAAACTCAATGAACAACAAGTTCCTCTGATTTACATAAAGCCTTTCACTTACACAAATGGAGCAAGTACTGGGCAAGTCTGGTATAATTTTCCTAACCATGAATTTTTCCTTCCAGAAAAAAAGGGCTGGAATGAGTAAAGGAAAGCAAAGCTACTTGGAATGACAGGGAAAAATCAATGTGGGAGGAAAGATGCCCATTACCCTAACCCATCTTTCCTATCAGGTTGCTGTGATAGTAAATTGAGATCCCATTAATAACTTTATATTGAAAGTTACACTCCAGTGTATAAAGGAAAGGATTTTTAAAGTATAAAAACTAATACTCAGATACATACATTTAAAATCTTATAAGAACTGGGCCGGAGATTTAGCTCAGTGGTTCCAGTGCCTCCCTCGCAAGCGTAAGGTCCTGAGTTCGATCCTGGTAACCACATAAAATGCTGGGTGTGGTGACTCACGCCCACTAGCCCTCAATACCACATACCACAGTGCCGGGTGTGGTGGCTCATGCCTGTAATCCCAGCACTCAGGAGGCAGAGACAGGAGGATTGCTGTGTTCGCAGTTTGCCTGGGCTGCATAGTGAGTTGAGGGCCAGCCTGAACTACAAAGCGAGACCCTGTCTCAAAAAAAAAAAAAAAAATCTTATAAGAACTATCAGAGCCAGATTTTTATTTGGTCCAAGTCTGTGGAGGTAACAGGGTATTTATATTTACCTCTTATGTCTGTGTTCTTTTGTTAATTAACCAAATTGAAGCTCTGGTTTTTTTTTTTTTTTTTTTCCTGCACCAGTGCTGTTCCAATTCTGAGTTGGTGCAGGGGAAATGCATAAAGAGTCCTCCGTGTTGACTGCTACTGCTTCCCAGTGCCATAGGGACTTGGCTGTCACGCGTGCTCTTCTTAAAAGAAACAGCATGTCAAGTGCTGCACGTATCACTTGCTTTCAGCCAGTTCTTCTGTCAGCTTGCACAAGTGCCGCTACCACTTGAGTTCCTCTGACAAAAACAGGAAAGGGGCCAAGTAGGTTTTCCTGAATCAGTGTCTTTGCACAAACACTGCCATTTCTCTGGCTTCTTCCACTGGATCTGATAGCTGTTCAGGTTAAAACAGTCAGTTCTGTTTTTTTTTTTTTTTTCAGTTCATGTTTGAACGTTTTTCTCATTCCTTTCATGATCACAACATGAGGAAGAAGTGGGAGGTTTAGAAGCAAAGGGCATGCATCCAGGATGTAGGACTACATTTTCTTTTCTCTGAGATACTTTGTTCCCTTTCTAGGTTCAGGAAACTGGAGCTAAACCCAGCAGGAAGGAGGCTTGACTCCTGCTGCACAAGGGCCTGCCCTTCCTTTTTCCTGTCAATCTCTACTTGCTAAGAACAGCTCTTCTAACGCTCATTTTGTTTTGTTCTGCCATGTCATGTATATATCCCAAAGCACCACTTTGTTCACCTAACAGATACACTTTTAAGCATCTGCTGCATTTTGCAGCAGCTTCTAGGGATGGGAAGATGAATAGAATGTGCTGTCCTGCCCAGTGTGAGCCTTGCACTCAGGAACAGAACAACTCAGGGACCAAAAGCACGTTCAACGTTCAGCAACAATGTGTGGGAGCATGGAAGGGGAGCATCTTGTCCAGTCTGGAGAAAGTAGAAGAGGTGATCCCTCTGCAGATGTGTCTTAAATAACAAGAGGAGATCAGCTAAGGGAAAGGGGTGTGATGAATCTAGTCCAACAGGACAATACATTCCTGTGTGGTTTCTCAGCCTCAGCACTACTGACATCGGCTACGTGACAACAGCGTCCCTGCTTAGGTGCTCCAGTGATTCACATCTCTAGACCTTGTCAGTTTTACTTCTGGGACAAAATCACCCTCAGCTGAACACCACCGCACTAAACATGGCCATAAGAGCTAGGGGTGGATACAAGACAGCCACTGTCTGACGTTGGACGTGGAGAAGAAAACAACAGATAGATCCGCAAAGCCCTTCCATGCCTTTCGGTTCCAGGAAAGTTACTCAGCCTAACAAGAGAGTTTCATCTGTGGAGACAGAATACTCTTCCCAACTGACTGCGATGAGGGAAAAATCCCATCACATTTATAAAGAGCAGCACTGGGCTGTCCAAAAGGGATTTATTCTCTCTCTCCCGCTCAGTCAAGGATGAGAGCTAAAGTGATAAACTGGAGAATGCTCCAAGGCTGGAATGAGAGGTGGGCAGGGCCTCTAAAACAGGGACGATCACAGCACAATCCGAAAGAGACCCCTTGGCAGCTGGACGAGGTCCCACCTGGCCAGCACAAGCTTTAATTCCTCCGTCCCCTGCTTCTGCTCATCCGCACTGTGAGCTTATCTTTCCAGAGCACCTGCTGACATATGTGAGTCAGGCACACTTCTTTGTCTATTATTTACCTCAAACCAGCGAACAACTACAGTGCTCCTCCATGGACATCTCAGGTCATGGAAAAGAGGGAACAGGCCCAGTGATGAATTCAATACCTAGGCTGCAGAATTTTCATATCCAAGAGGGGGAAACAGTACAGCTTGTTCCTTCTATCAACAGAAACTTCCTCTTGCTAACCCAACAAGTTCAAGTCTCAGCTCCTCTCTGGAGATATCCTGACAGCTCCCAGATCCCCTTTTCTATGCAATGCAAGCTTGTACGTACCACCTCTGCCACAGGCTTTGGTGTGATATATTAAGTTGTTTGCTTAGTTCCTTTGTCTACTAGACAATGACCTTAAGTAACTTGAAGGGTGCATTCTACGTTTCTCACATACTGATTCCATTAGTGCATGAAGACCAAAAACTCCAGTAAATCTTTCCAACTGCCCAGTGAATATAAACAGAGATTTTTAAAAATAGGGCATCTTCATTCTCCCCATCTCTCAGTGCTCACATTTGAGTTCCATCCTAGCTTATACACACGTGCTGCTAGTCTATTGTCCAGAGTTTTTTTTTTCTTTTTTTTTGAGACAAGGTCTCGCTTTGTAGTTCAGGCTGGCTCTGAGCTCACTATGTAGCCCAGGCAAGCCTCGAACTCAGCAATCTTCCTGTCTCTGCCTTCCGAGTGCTGGGATTACAGGTGTGAGCCACCACGCCCGGCACTGTGGTATGTGGTATTGATTGCTGGTGGGTGTGAGTCTCCACGCCCAGCATTGTATGTGGTTTGTGGGGATTGAACTCAGGACCTTGCACTTGTGAGGCAGGCGCCAGAACCACTGAGCTAATCCTCTGGCCCTATTGTCCAGAGTTTTTAACCATCTGGGTTAGTTTATCTCGGCTGCCACATATAACATGCTGTACAATGACCAGCAGATTTGTCATATTTGGTGACACAAAACAACAAGGGATTTTTTTTTTCTCATGGTTGTGGAAACCATCAGTCTCATGTCACTGTCGTGGCTCTGAGATCAAAGTGTGGGCAAAATGATTCTGTCTCCAAGGCTGTATGGAAGGTTCCCTTCCTCACCTCTTCTAGGTTCCGTTGGCTGCTGTCATCTCTGGGTTCCTGGATGCCGACTTCCTGCTCAGTCACACTGTCTCCCCCTCCACTGCGTGTCTCTCTTCTCGTGTCTCTTACCAGGACACTTGCCATGAGCTTCAGAGCCTGGATAACTTAGGATGATCGCTTCATCTCAGGATTATTAATGATTTCATTTGCAAAGATTCATTTTTCAGAAACAGGGGTGGTTCCAGATTGTGGGGATTACAGATAGCTGTATCTTTTTGAGAAGCCATAGCTCAATCCACTCTACCCCCCATTACCCTTGATATAGCATTTAGAAATCCAGCTGATTAAGCTTCCTCCTGCATCCAGTGGATCTATTGGCATATGCTTCCTATGGCCACAATGAATACATGACGTGTGTTCATTTAAAGTCTATGTAGTTGTACTATCTAAAGTGTGTTTTTGGCAAGTGTTAGTTTTGTCCTCCACCAGATTGTAGCAGAAAGACTCCTACACTCAAGTTAAGCCAATGAAGATGGAATCATAGGGTCGCACCTTAGAAATGTGTCAACAGCCATTTCCCTATCTGTGAATCAAGGGTCTCAGATGAGCTAATGGGTTTCTTTATTCATTACCCATATCTTCCCTTCTTTAGTCTTCACGAGAATCCAGCCAGATTGGAACTATTCCAATACTAATGCTTAGAAACGAAGAAACAGAGGTGAAATATGATTTAGCAATGTTCCCATAATCACAAAGCACATATGAAAAATATGAAGAGAGATGGTGTGCATTTGAGCCTAATCTTTGCTAAACTCCAAAAATCTTTCCTTTCCACTAAACCATGCTATGCATCTCTTCAATCACACCAGGTTCAGGAACCTCTCTATTTTATACTGAACTATTCAAATATAAATCTTCATTAAAGATCCAAACTAAAAGCGCTACTCATGTATATTTAGGCATGCACACACACACATGAATTTTCTGTTCATAAAAGATTCTATGAATAATTAAAATCAGTTTTTAATCTGCTTGGTACAGTGCTGCCGGGGCCGACATGGGAGACCTGTGTCAGTATTCTTCAGCAGCTTTGCAGTGGTGACAACTGCTTGCAGCTAAACAATCCCATCAGCAAGGAGGCCAGGGTCAGGATAAAAGTTTTTGAAAAAGAAGAAAAATCATACTTCCTCTCCTGGATTGCCAATGCAACCTCAACAAGACAGTGACCCTGTGCTGACTCCCTTCTTGTCAGCTCTGGCTTTTATCCTGATTTCATGGTCCAGAAGACAAACAGCCAATCTTAGATGAAGGCCAAAGCCTTCAGAGAAGCCTTGAGAGGAAGAAGAGAACAACAAAATCTGTAAACTGTAAGAGGAGTTGCCCTCACCTGGGAACAGGTACCCTTCCATGGGATACGTGGCCCTTTTTTTGAAATATGTGGCCCTTCCTATTGCATTTTCAAAGTAGTAACTTGCCTTGACACTTTTATTCATTGCAGACACATGTAAATTCTAGTCTGAGACTCTAATTAGCAGGAGTCCACACATCTCACCATTCTGGGTTAATGTATTTGTATCAAGGAGCCCAGATTCTTAGCACCAATGTTCCATAGTGTCTTAGATCTTAACATTTCAAAAGATGAGTGTTTTGGCTTCTTTTCTTCTTGCTGGGACAGAATATTCAATGCTCAAAAGTTAAAGGAGGAAAAGCTTAGTTCAAGTCACAGTTTGTAGAGGTTTCATTTCATAATCAGCTGGCTTCCAGGCAGTGTGTCACAGCAGTGGGGCAGTGCAGAGGAGAAATAGTCCATGGCAGGCAGGCAGAAGCCAATAAGCACCAAAAGCAGCAGCAAACCTGCCTTCTTTCTGTCCCTTTACATTCCATCTAGGCTTTTATAAAAAGCCACTCTTTTGGGGGGATGTCTTAAAACATTTATTTGTAAAATGAGTTTTGTATAAATGTAAAGATTTGTAATTTACTGTATCTACCACATTGCTGATACTAATTATTTAGTAGTCACAATGTAATTTCCATGTCAATAATAACTATGGCATTCAAAATTCAGTTATTGATATCATCACCTAATATTATATATGTCACTGAATACCACATCTTATGGCTGCATACACATAACAAATCCAGTCCTGTGAGTCCTGAGGAGTAAGTCAACTCCTGAGAGATCTAATCCCAAGAGAAATAGCCTTGTCTCTCAAGTAAAACAGCAATCCATTCATGAGGGTGGTTCGCTATCTAATCAGAGCCGCCAGGCCACACTTCTCAAATGTCCCACCACTTCTGCGCACCATGGCTTTGAGAACCAAAGTCTTGGAGACTAACCCTATTCAAACCACATAAGTCAGCTCCTATCACTGCAGCCTCTGCAGCTGTTGACACTATCTCAAAACATCTTACTCAGATCAATGCCACTGGCTCTCTAACTTAAACCATGGGTAGGTAGGATATGTATCCAAAACAACCCATTAAGGTCTGAGTCACAACCTGTTGAGTTTAACATTAGTTTAACCAATCAATCTGATTTTCTCTGATGTAAGGTCCTAGACACTCCAGAAGAAAACTTCCATGTTGAAGCTGCCACTTATTTTCTTTGATATTATACTATATATTTGTACTAACTTATTCATTCATTCAGCCAGTGTTTACTGAACATTGTTTTCATGTATTTATGCACTGATATTAGTGCCAAGATAAAAAATTTAACACACAAAAACAAAATACTGCAGTGTAAATTATCCCCAAGATTGGCAATATATTCAATGACATGTAATACATTTTTTCTAGCATGCACAACAGCAATAGGGAGACTGTACATTTTGCTACCTGTGAGTCATAGTAATAAACTATCAAAGTAAAAGGCAGATATACTAATTCAGATCAATAGAACATAATGTTGGTACAAACATGAAGTGCCATCCCTCTGTTGCCTTTCTTATGAAGGAAGAATTGCCTAAGGAATATTAATAAATTCCTAAAATGAAAAATCTTATATGAGGTCATACCTGAGAAATATATCATTCCTTTTACAACTCAGATTTTCAAGTACATAAATAGGACAATAAATTTAGAGTGAAGCTGTTCAACATTCGGTGGCTGCAGTGCTTGCTGCTGGCATTTACTGTCAGCAACAGTATCGATATGAGTCTAGAGATGAGCTACCTTGAACAAAATCCAATTTCAGATGCACAAAAAATTAGTTACTCTGGTTAATCAAATAATATCTTTGATAATTCGATGTGATTAAATTATAGTCCTTTGTTTGATTTTGCTTTTGCTCCTCTCAGACTGAATTTTTCTAAAGGACCTGTATTTCGTGAGTTGTTAGTCCCAGTACACAAAAGCTTCATGAGTGTTGGTCCTTTTAGAACTCCACTGACATGTGGCTTCGAGGACAAGATTGCAGAAGTGAATGTCTGAGTCGGCAAGGTTGATGGTAAAGATATTTAATTATACTTTTTGTTTAGAGTTTGAATTTCTTGGGGTATTTCCAAGGTTTTAGCCTCTGTGTCAGCATCTATAAAATAGGCAAAGCTCAAGTCTCTCCCTATCTTCTCACAAGAAAATTATTACTCACATCAATCCTTGGTCTGGAGCTCTAGCTCTGGCAAGGTCATCTATCTGGAAATAAGGTTGTTAAAATACAGCTAGAGATGTGGAAAAGAAATATGTCCTATCAATTAGTCATTATTAGTAAATGCAGAGAAAAGAAAATAGAATTAAGATAAGAGTAACATCAGCACCACTTACTGGGAGGAATGTTGTAGCTTGCTTGGCATCTATCGTGAATCTTCACCACCACCTTGTAAACAGGTGAGCTAACTGAGGTTCATGGAGGTCAAATACTTTGGCTGTTTTTCTGCATATAATAAGGAGCACAGCCAGGGATTGAATCCAGCTTGTCCCTTGGCTGAGAAGAACCCAGTGGGAGGGGAGGGCCTCTGTGCACACTGTAAGTAACTGAACGTGTTCAATGATGTATGAGTGTGTGTGTCTGTGTTTCTGTCAGTCTGTGTATAAACCAACAGCTCACATGCTGTGATAGTTTGGGTCTGGATGTCCCTCCAAAGCCTCATGCAGTCATAGGTGGTGAATCTAGAGTCTGTGATGCTGGGACTGAGGATGTGTGATTACTAAACCACTATACATGAGTGGTTGGTTTGGCACTGCCCTAATCCCTATAGCTGGGAAAAGATAAAAGGAACAGAAAAAAGCTGTTAAGGCCCCTTGTTGCTTTTGCTCTCTTCCACCACCATGAACTGTTACCACTCTGCTGCCCTGCCCTGGAGCCAGTGACTATGGACTGAAACCTCTGAACTGAAAGGAAAATAAACCTTTTCCCCTTTAACTTTGGGTGCCATGTATTTGTGTCACAGCAACAAGAGCAAAGTAGCTAAGACACATGCCCTTCTCCTTTGTTACTCTTTACCAAAGTCACAGCCAGTACACAGCCATCCACAAAGTACAAAGCTTAGTCCAGTCTGTGTGTTGTTCCTCCTGACAGCTCTGGTTTTATGTCCAACAGAGGTCATCATTATCTTCCTACATTACAGTCCCGGAATCTTTGGTAGCCACAGACCTCCAAAAGCAGCAGGTGCAATATTTTTAAATCTTAATTCCCATATCTGACTTTTTTGCTACTTTAGAGTAAACAATGTGTAAGAATGAGCATGCCAGTAGGTAGCCATTTGCCTTTGCTTTTAAGACACTGAGCTATTTCCTAGCTCTGTGTCTTTGCCCATGCTGTTTTCTCTACCTAAAATGTTGTTACCTTTCCCTATTGATGATTTGCATTTATTCTTTATGGCCAGATTCAAATACCATACACCCCTGGGAAGCTTTCTCTAAATTACTGTCCTTGTCCATTTTGAGCTATTATAATGAACTATCTGATGTTTGGTGATGTATTAAAAAAAGGAACTTAATTGATTCTTGATTCTGACCCTGGAAAATATAAGCAATATGGCCCTGATGTCAGGTAAAGGCCCACTGTACCATAACCTGAAAGAGATGCAAAGAGGGAAACTGCCAGGTGCAAACGTGTGCGAACAAGGAAGCAAAAAAAGAGGGTGAAGCCAGACACACTCACACAAGTGATGGCAGGAGCTAATCCACTTCCAGCCAATGCAACACTGACCCAGGCCAGCAAATCTTCCTAGAAGTGAAGCCCTGGTCTTAGTCACTTTCTCCTGGCTGAGACCCAATGATCCATACCCTCAATTAAAGGAGGAGAGCTTTATTCTGGCTCAGAGTGTGTAGTCAGTTAGTTCTAAGGCAGATGGCAGAGAGGTGGAGAGCAGGAAGGGGCCGGCAGGGAGGAGAGAGACATTTCTGGCTACACCCTGTTGACCACAGCCTCCAACCAGGCTTCACCTCTGAAGATTAGATTTAGCCATGAACTCATCTGACCACCTCCCTAAAGCCCCATTTGAGAGCACAGGAGCTTTTGAAGCGAACATCTAGATATAAACAATAGCAATCCTTTATGACTAATTTACCTTGCACTAGCTGCTTGATTTTAAAGGTTTGGCCACCTCAGTACTGCCACACAGCAGACCAAGCATCTGGCACATGAAGCAATGGGGGGCAAATCATATATAGCAGCTGCCTAGATGGACCTACTCAGTGTCTACTGCATTTCTATTAAAATGTTGTACATGCATATGAACACTTAGCATCAATTAGAGCAGACTCTCTCTGACTGTAACTCACTGCTACTCTGCTCCTAAAACTGAACCTGGCACAGAATAGCAATTTATTCAGTATTTGTTGCAGTACCTGAGACTGAAAGGATGACCATAAAGGGAAGCAGAATCCTGCGGAGTGAACACTGAAACAGATTCAAATTCCAACTTCTATAGTCAGATTTTTCTAGAGTTAGTTAGCAGTACTGGGGATTGAACTCAGGACCTTGCACTTGCAAGACAGGTGCTAGAACCATTGAGCTACATCCCCATAGAATTTTGAACAGGTTGAAGAAAAAGAGACAGAGTTTTGAATTTTGAACTGGTTGAAGAAAAAGAGATAGAGATGACCTGAGTCTGCAGTAAACGGGGTGAAAGTAAAAGAAATGAGGCAAAAATATGGAACGTCTGTGCATGTAATGAAAGTTTTCTTTCCATCAAAGCTCTCTTTGTAACCTTTGTTGATTATAATGCTGGGGAAATGATAAATGGTTTGTTTAAAAATCAGCTGGTCAAGGAGTCTGACTTGTCTCTGAAAATGAAACTGGAATCTCAGAAGACTGGTCAATGATCACATGTGGAAAGCCAGATGGTCGGTTTGTTAGAGGGTGAGCTAGGACTCAGAGCCGAGGTGTGTTTAAATATTACTCCTCTCTTCCTCTGGCTCTTGCTCTGTAACATATACTCGTGTCAATCAAGAGTTTTCAAGTGGCAGTTGGCCCCAGCTCACTCTTCCCCTTCATTGTAACCTTTTATTACTTCTTCCAATTCCCTTTATTTTTCTCCCTGAAATCCCTGCACAAACCCCTTCCACTTGTCACTTGGTGAAGAAGGAGCCCTGTAAACAATGCCAGGTGCTCTTCTTTGCCTTAAATCATTAAACCCTGAGCTGACAGTAGGAGAGTGACTATTGGCAGCAAATTGGTCTTTTTGGTTACACCTGTTCACGCAGAGAACAGTCATCCTGGGAGACTCATCCTAAAATATTGAATGTTCTATTTTTAGTGTCCTCTAAGGTACTGACATTTAATGCAGGTGAAAAAAGAATCTAGCAAAAAGTTCTTCTGTTCCTTAATAGTATTTCATGTCTACCTCTCTAGAGCTCAACAAATTTTAAGTCAACAGAAATATAGTGAGCACCTAATCTGAATCAGAGTCTGTTTTGAATGCTGAGAGTCTTCAGGTTTCATGAAATAAGATTCCTGTCCTCAGGACAGTCTTAGGGTCCGTTGTAATATAGGAAAGAGCGAGGTTACTATCTTGCAAACTGAACAGAATGTCCCAGGACTGGTTCGGCATTTCCTTCAACACCCTCAGGGCTGCTGACTTGTCCAGGCATGCCTTAGCTTCTTCCCCGGTGCGAGAGTTCAAGCCTGCACGTCTGCTCTCCTCAGGTCTCTCACCTTAACACCTCAGTTCTCAGGCTTCCCGGATATCTTGTCTCTTAGTGCTCTGAACAGTTCTTTCTCAACGTGTCAACTTTCAGTGCTGCCATTCCACCCATTGGGCTGTTACAGCCCTCTCAGCCCTCTGCCACCCCACATCAGTGCAAGGCAGTATTCCTCCCACCCTTGGCATTCCACACCTTCTGGCTGCCCCAAAACCTCATGTCAACAAACAGCCTCCATCTGGTCTTTCCTTGCAACATGTTACATCAGAAATATCCAACCATTTGGCACTAATGAAGAAAAATTGTCTTGGGCCATGCACATAGTATACTCACTGTACTTAAGGAACAAAACTTCCTTTGTCATATTCTAACTTACTGAATTTTTTTTTTTTTTTGAGACAGGGTCTCACTTTATAGTTCAGGCTGGCCCTGAGCTCACTATGTAGCCCAGGCAAGCCTTGAACTCAGCATTCCTCCTGTCTCTGCCTCCCGAGTGCTGGGATGACAGGCGTGAGCCACCACCCCCGGCACTGTGGTATGTGGTATTGATTGCTGGAGGGCGTGAGTCACCACGCCCAGCATTCTATGTGGTTACCGGGATCGAACTCAGGACCTTGCGCTTGCGAGGCAGGCGCTGGAACCACTGAGCCGAATCTTCTGGCCCCTTACTGAATAATTTTATGAGATAACACAAGCAGGCCAAGTCTAATAATTGAGTACAAGATTTACATGCCTGCCTATAAGCAATAAACACCTACCTTCACAGGTTCACATGTGGGGATGGGATAAAACATTATTAGCGGGAATCACTGCCTTTCCTGGCCTGATTTGCACAGCGCATGTCATGCCCAACATGTGGGAGCATTGATTAGTCTAACTGTATGTGGCAGGTGCAGAAGACAGTTAGCACCCCAGCACCCCATGCAGAGCTTTCTCTTGTCACCTATACAACCCATGCTTGGACACCACATGCAATGGAATCATAAGAATATCACAGTCCTGGTGCAGTGACGTGGTGGATGCCTGGGATCCCTCCACTCTGGGTGACTGAAGCACGAGGCTCACAAGTTCATACCCAACCTGGGCACCTCAGTGACTTGGTGAGATCCTATCTTACAGTGCAAAGGCCCTCAGTTCAATTCCCAAGACAGATAGGAAGAAAGAAAGAAGGAAAGAAAGAAAGAAAGAAAGAAAGAAAGAAAGAAAGAAAGAAAGAAAGAAAGAAAGAAAGAAAGAAAGAAAGAAAGAAAGAAAGAAAGAAAGAAAGAAAGAAGAGAGATGAGTGATGGACAAGAGAGATATTGCTAAAACCATATCTAACAGTGTTTTTTTTTTCGTTTGTTTGTTTTTTGTTTTTTGAGACAGGGTCTCGCTTTGTAGTTCAGGCCGGCTCTGAGCTCACTATGTAGCCCAGGCAAGCCTTGAACTCAGCAATCCTCCTGTCTCTGCCTCCTGAGTGCTGGGATTACAGGCGTGAACCACCATGCCCGGCATTGTGGTATGCGGTGTTGATTGTTGGTGGGCGTGAATTACCACGCCCAGCATTATATGTGGTTACCAGGGATCGAACTCAGGACCTTGCGCTTGCGAGGCAGGCGCCAGAACCACTGAGCTAACCTTCCAGCCCCATATCTAACAGTGTTAAAGTTCACGATCCCCCAGGGTTGTATTAGGAGCTGTCCCATGCTGCATGTGGCCTGTGGGCTCTAAGTTGGAAGCACCTGTTTTTCACCATCCCTCATTCTCTGCTCTCAGAAAACAGAAAGATACTTTCCTTTCATCCTCCTGGCAGCCAAGTCAGAAACCTCGTAAACTTCCTGGACTTTGTTCTCCCACTGGAATTAGTCCCCACACCAGATTCAAACTAAGGACCTTTGACATGTATCTGCTTTCCCATCTCAGGCTGCTGCCTCAGTTCAAAACCATCTCCCTTCTACAGAGGTTGCTTCAGCAGCCTGATAGCCATCTCAGGCTCTGTCCTTCCCTCCGATATGATTGCTGTCATTCTTCCAAAGCACTTGCTAAAATCAGAGACTGAGTACCATGCTGCTTAGCACTTCTCTGTGGCTCCCTCTTGCCTGCAGAAGAAAACTGAACTTCTGGCTCCGCACTCTGCACAGGATCTTCCCAGACCTGCCTCCTACTCCTGGCCAGCCATTCTGCCCCTCCCACTTGACATTCCAGCCTTTTTGATCTTCTCCATTTCAGCCCAACTATCCTTCCTTCTGCTCATTTTCTCCTCTGACTAATATGTATTAATTCCTCTGCATCCTATCTTTGATGAATCCTCTTTCTTCAGGTTTTTCCTGACTCCTATTTAACTTCTGCCCTATACACACATACGTCTAAGGACACTCTGGTCAGTTGTAGTTCAAGGGTTTGGGGAAAGAGAAAAGGAAATTCATTTTACCTGCTCAAATGCTGACTGTCTTTAAACAGTGTGTTATTTATGCCTATGCCATTTTGAACATCAGCATTAAATTATTATGACCTCCACTCTTTTGCCTTTTTGATATGAAACCCTGGCTTCTATGAACCTTAGTTTTCATGGCAACATAGGCTATTTTGGAAATTCCAGTTTCAAAGCACAGCATATGCACACAGCTCTGGGAAAAGACCAGCCAAAGACCATCGATAATGAGGTCCTGCTTTCAAGTAAAGCGAAGCCAGATGATGCAGCTGTTGGTCAATGACAGGTGAACAAGTAAATTATCACCTAGGCCATGTGGGTTACCCAAACTGTGATAGAAACTAGGGTCCTTCACTTTTCATCAGGAAACATACTCTTATTGTCTATCAGAAGTAAATAAAGCCATATTAGTCCTTTGGATTATTAAAAAGAATTATCAGATATAATTAGTCCACTGATACCCCCCTTCTGAGGATAGATCGCAATGATCATTGACTTGAGCCAACAAGGACACAGTGGTTTAGGACTGTGGCTTTGAGAATGCCCTGTCTTGGCCAACTGGGGCTCAGCCAGCTCCTGGCTGTATGGCATGAGCCTGGTCCCTGACCTCTCCCTGCCTCTGTCTGCTCATCTTCAGGAAGGAATAGCTCATGGATGTGGCAAAAGTGAAATAATGGGAACATTCCTCATGCATGTTAAATGTTCAGCAAGTAGTACTAATAGTTACCTCATCATTAAATGAAAAAAAGCCTACCATAAATGATTTTACTTCACAGATTTTGCTCACTTCTCTGCCTTCTCCAAAATGCTATTTCAAACCACTCTCCTGAGAGCCTCACGGGGGCCTCAGTTATAAATGGATTCTGATGTTGTCACAAAATTCTTTTTTATTCAGCATCTCTAATCCCACAATTTTAAATGCAATATATGAGTAATATACACAGTGAAGGCTTAAATTCCAAATATATTATGGCCATTAATTACCCTTAAAATATTCCCTTCACTAGAAATACTTATTCCATTGTTCTTGCAATGCTTTTTCAGGAGTATCTTTAGGAGATGTGATTAAAAAATTCAGTGAGTACTGCTGGCAGGCGTCATGTAAGAGAAAGATAAGGTTATAAAAACACTTGGTTATGTCCTCATTTACCTCATTTACCAGATCTACCGTTGTGTGACTTCTGGATCTTCCACAGATCCATTAAACATGAACATTTTCAACTGGTTCAGGACATCAACAGCACAGCTAAAGTCACTCTAGAAAGAAGACTTCCAGAACTCATTCTGAAAGTGGAAAGAATAATGGGAGGCTCTAAGGCAGAGACATCATAGTGGGAGGATATAGCATAAGAAAACTGCTCACCTCATGGCAGCCAGGAAGCAGAGCAAAAAGGGCAGAGCCTGAGAGGGAGGTAACATCCCTTAGCGACACACCTTTTCCAACCAGGTCCTTTCTCCTAACAGCACATTAGCCATGAACTCCCCACTAATGAGTCTAAAGTCCACATGACCCACTCACTTTTGAAAAGCCCAACTTTTGAACACAGGAGATTTTGGGGGGACATTCTAGACCAAAACCACAATATCAGAGAAAGAGAGAGGAAGTAAATGAATTGAAAGTCATTATATTATATGTACATATTAATTCCTCCTAAATCAACATCACTATTTTTTTTTTTTTTGAGACAGGGTCTCGCTTTGTAGTTCAGGCTGGCTCTGCGCTCACTGTGTAGCCCAGGCAAACCTCCAATTCAGCAATCCTCCTGTCTCTGCCTCCCGAGTGCTGGGATTACAAGCGTGAGCCACCACGTCCCGCACTGTGGTATGTGGTATTGATGGCTGGTGGGCGTGAGTCTCCACACCCAGCATTGTATGTGGTTTCCGTGGATCAAACTCAGGACCTTGCACTTGTGAGGCAGGTGCCGGAACCACTGAGCTAACCCTCCGGCCCTCAACATCACTATTCTGTGTTAAAACATACACTAATAATTTTTTTTTAATTGCTGCTGCCTGGCCTGTAAGAAAAGGAAAAATAACTAGAACCTGAGTGATAAGGAGGCCAATAGAATTTACCTTGGTGCTTTCTTTAGAAATCTAATTCTTGCATTTAGGAACTGAAGGAACTTTTTTTTTTTTTTTTTTTTTTTTGGAGATAGGGTCTCACTTTGTAGTTCAGGCTGGCCCTGAGCTCACTATGTAGCCCATGCAAGCTTTGAATTCAGCAATCCTCCTGTCTCTGCCTCCCGAGTGCTGGAATTACAGGCTTGAGCCACCAAACCTGGCATCTGTGGTATGAGGTACTGACTGCCAGTGGGCATGGCCACCATGCCCAGTATTGTTGTATGTGGTTACCTGGGATTGAACCAGGGACCTTGCGCTTGCGAGGCAGGCATTGGAACCACTGAGCCAAATCTCTGGCCCCTTAAGGACTATTTTGAAACAACATATATGGATGAATTTAGTCTGTGCTGTACACATATGCATACCATTTAGAATGGGGTGAAAGTAGAGGAGATTTGGCAAGGTTTTGAATGCTTTGTGAACAGGTTCCATCCATTCTTTTATAGTGTGACCTAGTGTCAGCTATGACCCAAAAATAGTAAGTGGAAAATTCAAGAAAGAAACAATAAATTTTAAATTGTGTGCTGTTCTTTGCAAACTCATATATGCTGTTCTGCCCTAGCCAGGACTTGAATAAGAACATTATTGGCTCAATGTTGAGATGATGAAAATTGTCCAAGATCAGACCCAAAGCATGAACAAGAGATAAATTATTCAAGAGATAAATTCAGGAATCTGTGCTGAAGGGAGGGTTAGAGAATGACAAAAGGAAACACAAGGGAAGGATAAAGGTGGGTGAGGGGCTGAAAAAACAGAAACAAATGGACAAAAAAGATGGTTTAATGACCTAGAGATTCAGTGAACTCAACTTGGTAATGAGGCTTCTACATGGAAATGCCATGTGGCCATTTACAGCCACAGGCCTGGTGCTTGGGTAAGAGCACTAGCTTGGAAGCCAGGTAGTATCAGCGCTACAGCAGTGATGGTTGAAGTTGTGAAAACACATGAGCTCTCTGGATACTATGGATCCAGAGACAAGTCAAACTCACAGAAGCCAAAGAAGTTAGCAGTAATGAATTATCTGCTGAAAATAGAAAAATTATACCTCAGGTATGAATGTCTCTATCATGAAGAGTAGCACAATGTTATGGTTATCAAGTTTCTAGGAAAATATATATGCTAATTTTGAAAATTCTTCATTAAATCATCCATAATCTAATTTTGCAGTGTCAAAGAAAAGCTGACATTATTGACTTGGAAAAGAGCAGGTTTCATAATTATCTGACAGAGTCTTATGGTTCCCAGAAAAATGGTAAACTCCTCATACAGACACTGAGAAGAGGTGGCTAATTCATTACTAAGAGTTCCATAAATCACACAAAAACTTGAAAGATTCAATTAAGAACAAAAATGGTCCCCAGAAAATTTAACAAAGGTAGTTTTTTAAAAACAAATTCTTGTCACTTTTGGCTCAGAGTTCCCTAAGTTGAAAGCTTTAGTAATAGAGAGTTAAATGAGCTTTTATTTCTGAAACTCTTGCAAATGACTTGCAATCTTGTCATTGAATATGCTCTATATGTATCCATGAATATGCTAGTGGACTCTCATGACTTCTCTAGATTATAAAAAAAATAAATTCTATCTAAAAGCAGAATGTGAGATAGTAAAAGAAGGCATAATTAGAAAAGATATAATTTCTGTTTAAATTCTGAATGTAGACATGTCCACAACAATTTTGTCTGATGCTCAAAAATTTTAAAAATCAAACATGTTCCAAATGCTAGTGCTTAATCTTAATCTGATTTCATGGAATAAAGCATGTTTCAAGCTATTCCCTGCCTAGCAAAAAGTCATTCTCAGATGTAATATTGACCAAGTTATTTCTACCTTCTCTTCTATCTTACTGGGCAATTCTGGAGTAAGTAATAGCTCATAGCTTTAAATTATTACTTTATCTCTTGCTCTGATAATTATTTGCCTAGTTCTATGTCATCTTCTCTCAGAAATCATTCATTTGTTCATTTAACAAACACCTAGTGATGTGTTGGATGGGTAAATGTACACAGCAAGGAAATAGCGCTGGTCTTATGAAACTTAAATTTTGACTGGCACAATGTGTGGGGGTGTGGGTGTAGAGGGCAAGGGAAAGGAGGGATTGGGAGGAAAAGATGAATGATAGAACAAGAAAAATTCAGTATTTTTAGTTGCTACAAGCAAGGCAAAAGAAAAGTGAGTTGAGAAAAGATGAGAAGGAAAGTTCTAGGCTGAGATCCACAAGAAAGGAAGCACCCATGAGCACCTTCGAAAGAGTTACTCATTCAGAAAGTTTGAGTTGAGAGCATGGTAGCCATGTTTAAAATCAGAAGGGAGGTTGGTGTATACCTGGCGAATTAATATAACTCATAGCAACTAAGACTGTCACTGATTGTACATTACAGTTTTGAAAAGATAGGCCTAATGGAAAAGAGAAGAGGATAAAGGAAACAAAGAAGATACAGTACAAATAATTCCAGGCTCTCCTAGGCTGTCACTGGCTTGATTTTAAATGTAACAGGAAGCCACTGAAAAGTATTGATCAGTAGAGTGTCATTATTTGATTTATATTTGTTAAAACCTCATATTGCTACTGTGTGAAAAATCAAGGCATGACAGAAACAGCAAGACAAATGAGAGCAGACCTGCTATAGAAGCAGACAAGTTCTTTGAGGCCGTAAAAGTAGAAAGTCACAAAGTCCTCCCAAATCTCTCCTCCAGATTCTTAATAGCCCCTTTCAGATCTTTAACAAATCTTTGATGCTCCTAGCACCATGCTTTATTCTAATTTGTGTGTTTAATAGATACTGAGTGTCAAGAAAACAAAGATCTTGTTTCACTTATTTCACTCTATTTATTTATCTTTGCATACTGTGGATCAAACCAGAGCCTCACACATGCTAGGCAAGTGTCCAGTCACTCAGCCACATCATCAACCCTGTTTTGTTCATTTTATGTCCCAGATACCACTCAGGTGTCTGGCCTTAGTAAGGCCTCAAAATATACATATGTGTGTATGAGTCAAAGTAGAATATTTCAAGTATAATCACTACCTATTTTTTGAAAAGTAGTATTTTGTGCAAGTGAATAATCTTGACTTATTAAATTAAAAATAGATGCCCTGACTATGATTTAAGTGTGTCATACTTTTTAAAACTTCTATTCATATTTAAAACATATTGTTTTATAAAAAAACATTGTTTAAGAACAGAAAATCTTAGGAGGCTCTCTAGAGCTTAGGTTAAACCCTCTGAACTTCAAAGGTTTTCAATCTATTCATTTAATGGATGGAACTGAACTTGATAGAATATTTTACCTAATAGTCTTCACTAGTCTACACAAATTACATGAGCAGGGTACTTTGAAATAAACTATTGAAATCTCAGAAGCATTGAAATTTAATATACAAGGAGAGAAAGCCATTGGTATTTAAAGGCCCTAGAAAATAATCAAACAGTTACTTTTTATGTGAATTGAGTAGAAGAGAGTACATTTTCAGAGGCTGTACACACTGGTTCTTTCAGTGCAGTATCCATCCATGGAACTGAACCGTTTTGACTGGCATCAATTTACTATGTCTCACACTATAAGAAAATTAAATGTTTAACTCAAAATCCCAGGGGCCTCCATCCACAGGTATGAAAGGCATTATGACACCAGAGTAAAGCATTAAGTCAGTCTTTGATTAATGGCAGGAGGTGTTTCAGTGTAGCCGACAGCCTTGATGTTTTTCTTTTGCTAAACCAAAGTATTCTATAAAACTGCTACCCACACAACTACTACCAAAAATCACAGGGAAAAGTAATTCTCTGTTGTAGAGAACACACTGAGACCAGTATTAGCAATGCAACAGCAGATAAACAAGAAACTATTAGAAATAGAAAAGGCCAGGTGCATAAATAGGGCTGATCAGAGTACTGTGGCTTAACTAGGAAAAAGGAGACCGTGAATTCTGTCTCTTAACTATGAAGCTGATATCTTAGAGTAGGGTAGACATAAAAAGGGATGGTAAAAAAAAAAAGAGCAGTGATAAAAAACATTACTCATATGATCTTTTAGTAAATATAGTCCCTATGACACACATCACCAGAAGCTTTATATTTGTATCACTAATTTTCATAATCATCCCATAAAGTAATTATCCTTGCTCTTAGTTAAACAAACTATAATCCAAAATAATTGCAAAACTCTCTCAAAACTCTATTTTTACCAAGAGGGAGGTTAGAATCCATGCCAAGGACACCTGGATTGAAAGACAACTTGCTGGCTCCAAACACATTCTGGACATTCATGTACATACGAATCCAAACACACTCAAGTCAACATACACATCTGGATTCAAATGGACTTGTCCACAGTGAGTGTTGGGCTGCTTTGAAGGGCTCCGTTCTTCTCAGTTTAGGATTGCTATCTTTCAAATGTACAAACCAAATGGCCACCTGGGCATTGCTAAGGAGTTTACCTGAAGTGCTCTTACCTGTCTGGTCGAGGCTGTTAGTGTTTTCATTCCCAGAGGTGCAAGAGATGAAAAAGTGCCAGAGAAGCTGTTACCTGAACAGGGCCCATTGCTACCTGCTTTGCCACATGTTGAGACGGGATAAAACTATCCTTGCTTCTTTCCCTTAACCATAAAACTTTAAATGTCTGAAACTCTTAACATCTATATGTACACATTTCCACCAAAACAGGTTTTAGGTATTTAGCTCAGTGGTTTTGGTGTCTGGCAAGAGCAAGGTCCTGAGTTCTATACCAGATAACCACATAGAACAGTGCCGGGCAAGGTGGCTCACTCCTGTAATCCCAGCACTTGGGAGGCAGAGGAAGGAGATTGCTATGAGTCCAAGGCTTGCCTGGGCTACATAGTGAGTTCAGAGCCAGTCTGAACTACAAAGCGAGACCCTGTCTCAAATAAACAAACAAAACAAAACAAAAAAACTGATACTCCTTTGTCACAGTGAAACAGGAATTACAGGCTTCCCAATCTGCACATCCGGGTCCCTGCTGTTCGCTGCCTACCTGCTAGTCAAATATCACATTTCTAGGTTCTGTTAAATCCAGGAGTCTAGTTCAAAATGCAGATTCTGAATAAGGCAAGTTAGGAATTTGGCTGCAGTCCTAGGTATGTAACCAAAAATGCTGTTTTATTTTAGTCTGTCATAAAAAAGTCCTAATGAGAGTAGTGTCTCTGTTGAGCTCAGCCCTCAGAGAGCAGGGAGTCTTTTCACTAGCTTTCTCACCAGCCCTTGGCTACTGCCCTCTCTACACAGTCAGAAATAGTTCATTGCCCTATCGGTCCTTAGAGCTAGGAGAAATTGCACCATCTTTCACCCTATTTTAAAAAGTGGACTCTTTCTGGAGCATTTTTAGGTAGACAGAAAAATGACGCAGAAAGAACAGAGAACTCTTTTATTCATATCTTATCACCCAAAGCTGAGTCACTTGCTCACATTTAGCTACAACACAGTCTGAAAAAGAGTCACTATTTCTCATGGCTTTTTTTCTCTCAGATTAAAAATAAATCAAGGTTTTATCACAAAGGGAAGAACAACAAATATTAGCACATAACTAGGAGTCTGCTACAATAACTGCATCATGCCTGTAATCACAGACTTATATGTGTGATCATCATATAATTTCTCTCTGTCACTGAATGTTAAATGTCATTAGGGCACAGGCTTTATTTATTTATTTATTTATTTATTGAGACAGGGTCTCACTTTGTAGTTCAGGCTGGCTCTGAGCTCACTATGTACCCAGGCAAGCCTTGAACTCAGCAATCCGCCTGTCTCTGCCTCCCGAGTGCTGGGATTACAGGCGTGAGCCACCATGCCCGGCCACAGGCTCTATTTTTATTTACAATGAAATCTTCAGCTCTAAAAACAATGCCTAGCACGTAGTACATATTTTAAAAAATACATTGAACAAATGATTAAAGGACAAAGCAGGTTGGAAAATATTAAAGAAAACTTATTAACCTTTCACGAAGATTAGAAGAAAAAAAAATGATGCTGGAATTGTAAGAGATATCCCTTGTTATGCCCAAGTTCAGTTTCTCAGGACACAACATGACCTTAAAGTCCAACCAAGAGCTTTATTGCTCAGCTGAGGGCCCTCCATTGGAGGAAGGTGCAGAAGTAAACTGGGGCCCAGTATTTAAGGCCAAAATACTATTAACCCCGACCTGTTACCAAGAGGTTTCTATGCGGAAGTGATTAGATCATTCTATTGTTAAAGTGCAAAAGCGAGTTGTTACAGAAGCCAATAGCAATGATTAGATCACTGGTTACTAGAGAACAGTGCATTTTAAAAACATACAATCTGTGGCTGCGCACATCGGTTGGGGGACAGTTCCCAAGGAGACAGGTACTGGCTTCACAGGAAGGGTACAGGACACAGAGTGGAGGTTTTTAGCTAAATGGCTGCTTTTTTTTTTTTTTTTTTTGGAGACAGGGTCTCGCTTTGTAGTTCAGGCTGGCCCTGAGCTCACTATGGAGCCCAGGCAAGCTGCCGTGAACTCAGCAATCCTCCTGTCTCTGCCTCCTGAGTGCTGGGATGACAGGTGTGAGCCACCACGCCTGGCATTGTGGTATGTGGTATTGATTGCTGGTGGGCGTGAGTCTCCACACCCAGCATTATATGTGGTTACCGGGGATTGAACTCAGGACCTTGCGCTTGCAAGGCAGGCGCCGGAACCACTGAGCTAGCCCTCCAGCCCGCTAAATGGCTGCTTTTATGTTAAGTTGGGTCTTAAGCCTAAATATCAGAGGCTCAGCCATTTTTTTGGTTTCTTCCCAAACTCTTCTGTTAGATTTCTAGTGTCTTGTGAGGTTTCATACATATTTCAAGAGTTAAAGGCCAGGGATTTCGCTCAGTGGCATAGCACCTGACAAGTAAGTGCAAGATCCCGAGTTCATTTCCTGGTACCAAAAAAATGACACAATAAAAAAATTTGGGGGGGTAAGACAGTGTACATATTAAAGCCTCTTTAGTGATTGATTATCTTTATGAGTATTTTACAACACTGATAAATCATTCAGTAATGAATATAATTAACTCATAACTTCACAAAACTATTGTTTCACAATTCCCTTTTTCAAAGAAACCTCTCATAGCACCTCTTGCACCATCAGTGTGCCAGGGAGCACACACCTTGGGAAATGCTGCTTTGGGCAGAAGCTGCTGAGCATTCTACACTAGACGAGGCCATTGTTGAAACAGTATTCTTGGAAGGTAAGGAAGTTTTGAGGGAAGACGGTGCAGGTAAAAAAGACTAGTTGTCCAATGTTCATACTTTCAAAAACAACAGAAGTAGGAACCTGGATTTCCTCATAGTAGGATAAATAAATCTATAAAAAAATTTTAATACTTCATATTAGTTAATTGTGTTTTCCAGATAACTTGTCCCTTCCTCCAAGACCTTCTCACACAACATTTTAATTTCTCCCAAATTTTCAGGCGATGCCAATAACAGTGTTAATACTCAAACACAAGACTGAGCAGCAAAAATACATGCACACCATGTACCAAAACTTACCAAATTAGAAAAGTGCTACAATTCCAAGTATATAATGAGCTGCACTATACAAGTGTTTTCTCTGTTATTTATTTTCAGGTTACAATCTGTCATAGCTAACAACATGCACTTTGGTTTCGATTTATATTCATGGTATGTGTTAAGAATTTTACCACTGAAACAAAGTCAGTTTGACCTTTCTCTTTTTACTTCCATTATTTTACTATTTGCCGAGAAACTACCAGAAGAGTCCAAATTGTTTCTTCTCTCACATCATTCATGTATCCACCACAGATGAATCTCTTCAGACTTTGCTGAGCATATTCACATCCCTGAAGTTATCTGTTTAAAAGTCTGATTAACTTCAGTGTCTTCTAATTTGTATGAAAGGGAGTAGAGGTGTTATGAAAATCAACCACTGTGAATCATTCAAATTAAAATTTTTCTAAAATATCTCCCTGATGAAGAATGAAAACCACCATTGAGCATGTTTTTGCGTGATCTCCTAAATCCTTGCTGTCATAGGTGAACAAAGCGACTCCTGTACACTCGAGAGTCTACTGACACAAGACTGCCTCGGTTCACACAGGAGACTATACCATGCCACCCTAACGTACTCCTTGCACATTAGGATTGTGCTGACCTGAAGGTGATTAAGAAGTTGATGTCAAAAGTCCCTCTGCCTCCCTTCTGCCTACCTGGAAGCAGAACACTGATTTCGACACAGATAATTTCCTTTCCACACCAGAACAAAGACTAAACGCTGAACACAACCTTTCCCTTCCCACCCTGACACCGAGTTTCACTTAAGCTTGACCAGAGGCTGACACTAACCTTGCCTAATGTGCCCATTTACTTACCCTCCTCACGCTGCCACCACCAGACACTCAAAGTCTTTTCCTTGGTTTTATCATTTCTCCACAACTTTCCTAGTCTTCATTGAGAATATTCTATAAAATGCTGTCCCATGGAATCCAAAGCCCCTTCTCTGAGAATTACTTATTCCTTGGGTGATGCTCATATATAGGTGAAACAAGCTAACAAGATTCAGTCTGTTTTTTTCCTTGCTAACTGATTTTTTGTTACAGCATCCATTACAACTAGGAAATAAGGAGGCCTGAAAAAAATGTTTCCTTCCCCACAATCCTAAAACCGAGGTTCCTATTGCACTAACGATGTACAACAGCCCTGGAAGAGGCAAATGTGGGGTGTCATCCTTCCTGCATGCTACCCCCGGCTCCTGGGGTTCTCTGTTCCTGTCTGGCTCGTCTGCAATGTCTGCTAGTTCCTCCTGTTAATCTGCTTCCGAAACTTGGAAACCTGCATTAGTCAGAGCCCAAACTTTTCACTGGGCCATAGGAGTGTCTGGAGTCTTAAGGAGCATATGTGTGTGTGTGTGTGTGTGTGTGCATGCATGTGTGTGTATACAAGCACGTGTGCTTCTGGCATTGTAATGAAAAGTGATCGATGGTGTCAAATGTGATATGTGTCTTATTATTGATGGAAATGTCACAGAACTAATCATTTATAAAGAATAAAGGTGTACCAGTTTTCCAAAAGCTCAGAATTTCAAGAGGAGCAGCCTGGGGGCTCTCTGCAGGGTCCCAGGCAGTGCGGGGCATCACCGGGGACGAAAGTACAAGCATACTTGTTCAGGCCCCTTTTCTCTCCTTGTAGAGCCATGAAGGCCACCAGGAATTTCACCCTTGTGACTTTACCAAATCCCAGTCACTTCCCAATGGCCCGGCCCTCAAACACCATTAACACGATACACAGCAAAACATAAACACCTTTAGGTGGAATATGTGAATCTCTTAATTATCTTTTAGCTACAGCCTGGATGCCACTGGAAAGCACTCTTTGCATACAACGTGATGACTTTTCTTCATGTGAGATAGATGGCAGGTGATCACCAGAGACACACGCGTGCACATTTCCTCGCGTCTGATCTTCCGGACTCTAACCCTGGGTTTGGGTCATCCTGAAAAGCCCTCGGGGTGTGGCTAAGCTCCTGCATTGTCTCCTCTCCCTTCTTGCCTGTTGCCAGCTGTCTCTCTTTCCTTTTAAAGCACTACGTGCCAGCTCCTCCGACGTCTCATCTTGCTTCCTCCTGCACTAATTTATCCTCTTTCCAGCTTCAGGCCCAGTTGCTCCTTACCTCACACGTGAGACCCACTTTGCCACACCAGCAGGAGCTCAGGCGCCCTGTGAAGCTTTGTTCCAGACGGCCAGTGGGTACAGGGAGAGGGGTGGTGAGTGCCACAGGGAGCAAGCCCGCAGTGCCAGCGCTCACTTCTCCGCGAGTTTAAAACAAAAAAAACAAAAAACAAAACCATTCACCTGTGACAGCCACAAACAAAGCTCTGTTCCTTTTCCAAGAATCTCCGAGTTACCACAGATTGTAGGTTGTAAGACTGTGGATGATTGCTTCATCTTCCGGGCATGTGACAGACTGCACACCCAAGCAGGGGTGAGGCCTGCAAGCCACTGTGGATTCAGTCCCTCGGAGCCACGTTACACAGCAGAGCACGCCTGGGGCTACCCGCTGCTCCCGGCAGCGGAGGGTCCCATGTCACGTGAGCCGTGAGAGTTGCAAACTTGAAGAGACTCGGAACAGGTTTCCGGCGCTGCTGGGTGATAGAATCCCCTGTGCTGTTCGGCACCGGAACCTGCCTGTGCGGGTGCTGAGTTCTTTCCGCCGGTCTGGAGGTGATTCCCAGGCAGACACAGACGGAACTGGGATCCACTGGGTCAGAGAAACAAACTTCTGTGCCTTTTCTTTGCGGGCAATTCTTCCTCAATATGTCCTTTGCTTAACAATCCACACAAATTTGTGTGCAGGTGTGTGTTTGTGTGTAGGTGTCTGTGCATAGGTGTGTGCATAGGTATATGTTTGTGCAAAGGTGTGTGTGCATAGATGCGTGTCTGTGCATAGGTGTGTATGTGTAGGTATGTGATTGTACATAGGTATGTGCGTAGTTGTGTGTTTGTGCGGAGGTGTGCCAAGCATATGAGGCATAACCTGCAGCTGTGGCAAGGAAAGTGCCCAGGATAAACGTCATATATTTCAAAACGTTGCTGGGGGCGGGCCAGGTGCCCAGGAAAGTGGGTGGGCCTAGAAAAGTACAAACTACGTCTAACTTTCGTTTTGCTTAGAAAGAGATTCTCGTTTCCACATGTGAAGCTCACACAGTAATTCTTGCAAATTAGGCGGCTGGGAGATTTTTCTGATCGGTATAGATGGGCAATCTGTGAAGTGCTTCCATGGCTTGATTGCGTTTTCCCATACATAGTAACAGCCCAAGCAAGTGTGGTGACAGTTTAAGAATGGAAAAGGCCAAAGATTGATTACTGTCTGGCATAGAAAATCAAAGCCCCCATAGTGGTGGTTTTAGCAACTGCTTTCTAATGGGTTACAAATTATTGCCCCCCTTCTGGTTAAGTAGAGGTGATTATTTTTCTTTCATACTTTCAATTTCATCTTCAGCTCCCAGAGTGATCCATCAGCTGCAATCAGTACCTTATATCTCAATTTCTGAAGGAATTCCATCCTGAGAGACCCCCTGGGGATGTGGTATTTGTGTTGAAGGGCAGAGGTCTTCCCACGAGTCTTCACTGTTAGCCACAGACAACAGAGCAGACCTCATACCCTCGTGCCTATGGCTGAAGCTCAGGTCAAGTGCAGAGTTAGAACAACCAGTAGAATCATGGCCAGGTGCTCACTTCTCCACATACTCCTCTGTCTCTCTAGGTCAGTCTTTATATCTCAAAGTCATCATGGATCCTATAAGGGGTTCTTATCATACAATAATATGGCTTCCCTCTTCCTTCCCTTCTCTTTCTGCTCCCTGCATCATAGTGTGAATATAGATGTACCATTGTAAGAGTACAGGGGTTGTCAGGCCGGAGGGTTAGCTCAGTGGTTCCGGCGCCTGCCTCGCAAGCGCAAGGTCCTGAG
>PVIC010019979.1:0-30011 GCA_004025085.1 Thryonomys swinderianus | reverse complement strand
ACTCACGCCCACCAGCAATCAACACCGCGTACCACAATGCCGGGCGTGGTGGCTCACGCCTGTAATCCCAGCACTCGGGAGGCAGAGACAAGAGGATTGCTGAGTTCGCGGCGGCTTGCCTGGGCACCATAGTGAGCTCAGGGCCAGCCTGAACTACAAAGCGAGACCCTGTCTCCAAAAAGCAAAAAAAAAAAAAAAAGAGAGAGAAATAAAAGAGGTGATAAGGACTCTGAGAAAATCTCGGTATCTGGTAGAATATAAACATATAAGGAAAATTAGATTTATTATATCCAAGTTTCCCTAAATTTATAATCCATATAATTTCCGTGAAAACACAGACTTTGTCTTTTGTCTAGCAGATAGTAGTTGTTCAGCAAATATTTACTGAATAAATAAATGTGTTTGACCTTTTCCAGTTTACTATGTGGCTTCACAGGTATCTCTTTTAGTATTCCACCTTTCCCTCCTGTTTACCCCTTCTGTGATGTAAGGAAAATGAATAATATACCTCAATAATTACAGTGTAACATAAGCGAGAAGAAAATGAGTTAAATAGAAGTTCAAAAGACAAAAGTGGTAGAAGGAAATAGGAGCAGGTGACCCACATCTTACTCCAAAGAATTGTAACTATCCCTGGTCTGGAGTAACCACATGCTCACCCTGCTCCCGCCTGTCTCCCATTTGTTTTGCTTTGTTTTTCAATGAGCAGAAGAGCTTTTGGCTTTCTGCAGTATATCAGTTGCTACTGCATCTAGATAATATTTGTTAGCTAGGCATGGCGGCTCCTGCCTATACTCCCAGCACTCGGGAGGCAGAGACAGGAGGATTGCTGAGTTTGAGGCTTGCCTGGGCTACATAGTGAGCTCAGGACCAGCCTGAATTATAAAGTGAGACCCTGTCTCAAAAAAAAAAAAAATTCTACTAACTCACCAAATTAGGATATAATCCAAATTATTTTACCAAGACCCAAAAGTCCAGTTGTCTATTGTTTTTGGTGTGTGTGTGTGTGTGTGTGTGTGTGTTTTGTGGTACTGGAGACTGAACTCACAACCTTGCGCTTGAAAGGCAGGCAGCAGTACCACTGAGCTAAATCCCTGGCCCTAATCCAGTGTATCTGTGACTGCCTGTGTGACTGGTGTTACCACTGGTACCATGCATATATCGTCCAATAAGACTTTTTATCTTATCTCACCTCAGTCTTGCTGGCCCCTTGGCCTGCCTGCTCCCTGGTGTATTCATGTCTCAGCACTTGTAGATTCCTGTATCAGAAGTGGTACTTTCAGTGACAAACCCATTACTTTTATTTTTACAGTAACATTGTTTTCTAACATTGTCATATTTGTTTTCTTGACAGCTTTCTTCTTCCAGTCCTGGGGATTGAATTGAGAACTTTTACACTGAGATATTCCTCCCCTTCCCTTTGTATTTTTATACAATCTTCAGATAGGTTCTCAATAAGTTGCTCATTCTGGGCTCACACCTGGAATCCTCTTGCTTCAGCCTGTCCGTACTAGGATAATAGGCATGTGCCACAACACTTGTCTGTCCATCTTTATCATCATCTAGAGAAGTCTTTTGTGAGGTGGGTCCTTGTCTCTTTGCTGACTGCTGGAGGCCCACTGCCTAACTTTCTTATGTTTCAGTTTAATGCTGCAAACTAAAATAGCATTTTCACTTCAAAAAATGTTACCTTTCAAATTCTGATTAAAACAAGGTTTCTGGAGCTGGAGATTTAGCTCAGTGGTTCCAATGCCTGCCTAGCAAGTGCAAGGGCCCTAGTTCAATCCCTGGTAACCACATACAACAGCAGGCGTAGTGACTCACAGCCACCAGCAGTCGGTACCACATACCACAGTGCTGGGCGTAGTGGCTCACGCCTGTAATCCCAACACTCGGGAGGCAGAGGCAGGAGGATTGCTGAGTTCCAGGATTGCCTGGGCTACATAGTGAGCTCATGGCCAGCTGGAACTACAAAGTGAGACCCTGTCTCAGGAAAATTAAAAAAAAAAAAAAAAACAAGGTTTCTGTATTTTCTGTTTTTATTAATGTAAGATGAATTTGCATGAACAGTTTGCATTTTTTACTTTTTTCCTTAATCTATAGAGAAAAAATTGTGATTACCAAGGGATTCTGGCCGAAAACCTATGCTGACTAATAGATTAAGTTTTAACTTTGTTTCCTTTCCTCAGAGGACCAGAGACTGAACTAGGTTTGATTTTTATGGGGATGGAAGTCATCCAGTTATTCTTCAGAGCAGACTGAGTGCATGCTGTTTCCTTAAGCTACCTTGAGAATAGGAGTTCACATTTCAGTTAGACAAGGGTAGACCTCTTACTACCTATAGAAATTTTGATACTGTATTTCATAATGTACCATCTGACATTAAAATCACATTTTTGAGTTTTATAAGACTTCAGACTTCAGAACTACCCCATCCTCTAGTAAAATCCAGTAATTGCATTTCAGTTTTTTCATTAGTCAAGGTCCATTTTAATAAAACGTTAAGTACAAACGTATTTTTTTTGGCTTGATCTGTTACTAAGGATTTTGATGAGTGTTGACCTCAAAGCTTGGCATGAACATGTCAGTAGTTCCAGCTGTCTAGGAGACTGACAAGGAAGATAGGAGCACCAGAGTTTGAGATCAACCTGACAGGATAGTCTCATTCATAGATGGCCTCCAAATAAGTATAAAATTCTGTTCACATAAAATAGTAATAATCACTCATTTGTTTTGTGTGCCTTCAAAGTTAACTATATCAGGGAACAGTTTATCTTGATGATGTCACAGCAGCCTTTTTAGGGGGAGTGGAGTACTGGGAATCAAACTTAGGACCTTGTATTTGCTTGGCAGGCATGGTGCCACTGAGCTAAATCCCTAGCCCTCTCACAACAGCTGTGACAAATAGGTGATAACTGTCCTCATTTTACATTTAGAGAAACTGGTTTAGAAATATTTACATCCCATGACCAGACATGGTGGCACATGCCTCTGAATGTAGCACTTGAGAAGCTGAAACAGAATGACCGCCACAAGTTTGAGGCCAGCCTAGACTGCGTAGTGAGTTCAAGGTCATCCTGAACTCATAGCGAGACTCTGTCTCCCAAAACAAAGAAACACAAAACTTCCCCAAGAACACTAACTACAACAGAAAGGAGCAAAAACTGATTTGCCACCTATATCTGTATGACTTCACTACCATGCCTAGCTGCTTGTATCAATGTGATGTAGACACCAACATGGGCTTATACAGGCTGGAGTTTTGCCTGAGCTAAATTTATATACCTATTACTAAACTTCTCAAATTTAGTAGTGCTGGAAAAATAGTAGGATTTTACAATTTGTGTCTGTTTCCAGTAATTTTATAATTATTGTGAGGTCTAACCTAAGTTCAGAATTCAGAAGCAGAAGCCAGCAAATATTTTAATATCAGGAACAACTTTGGGTGTGCTTGTGTGTTTAGAGGGAGAGCATTTAATCTGCAAAGTAAGAGTTGAGGCTACTTCGGAGATCTAATTATGTAAAGCAAGAGGGAGTGGCATATACTTGTAAAAGAGATAAAGAGGGGGGCCGGAGGGTTAGCTCAGTGGTTCTGGCACCTGCCTCGCAAGCACAAGGTCCTGAGTTCGATCCCCAGTAACCACATACAGTGCTGGGCATGGTGACTCACGCCCACCAGCCATCAATACCACATACCACAGTGCCGGGTGTGGTGGCTCACGCCTGTCATCCCAGCACTCGGGAGGCAGAGGCAGGAGGATTGCTGAACTCGAGGCTTGCCTGGGCTACATAGTGAGCTCAGGGCCAGCCTGAACTACAAAGCGAGACCCTGTCTCAAAAAAAAAAAAAAAAAAAAGAGAGAGATAAAGAGGATAACTTCACAAAACAGTACAGGAGCCAAATGTGCAGTCTCACAGTAATGCCCTATGGCTGAGAGAAAAATGAATGGTTTTGATCAAAGAAACTGCTCCTTGTGTAATCTACGTTAGCACAAGCGAGTTGTGTGCACTGGGTGTTGTGTCCCTGCTTCTTTGGTCTTAAATTGAAGGGATGTTATAAGGCATGTTAATATTCAGGAGTTGAGAGCAGATTTTGAATTTATAGCCACACTTCAAGAGTTTTATTTTAAGACATACTGATGTCTGTCTTAAGAACTGATTATCCTTGGTTTCTGTCATATTCACAAGGACGAGTAAGGTCTATATATTTCTTTTAAAGAGGTGTGGATTTCAGTCTGTAGGATCTAGGGAAATAATTGGCTCTATGAAGACATGTCACGCTCAGCCACCTCCCTTCGTTCACTTAGATGACAGGAAATGACATTCAGGCCTTGGACCTGCTGGTGTGCCCACTGGCCCCTAACATGCCTTCTTACACACTGATGTTTTGCAGGTTTTTCCTTGTGGTTTTATTCTTTGGTGCTAGGAATTGAACCCAAGGTCTTGTGCCTGCTAAATAAATGTTCTACCACAGAGTCATGTCCTCAGTAATTGACTTCATTTTGCTTATCTTCAGTGCTTATTTCTTTACTAAGATAAAGTACTTAACCAATAATTTACAAAACTGTTTCATATTTACACTTCACATTTGCTTATGAAAGAATGCCCAGCAAGTTACATATATTTTAGTAAATGAATTTATTGCTGCTTAAGTTGAGAAACATTGACAGGAGAATGGACCTCCACCAAGATCAGAGTTGGTAAAAGCCTTTGAAGCCCTGCTGGTGGTGATTCTTACCTTGAAGAGAAGAGAGGAATATTACCAAAATTGTGTCTTTAATAATGGGCTAAGTTTCAAGGGGGGGATTATTTTGTCTTGTGTTTGAGAGAGGGTCTTGAGTGTAGTGGAGGCTGGCCTAGAACTTCCTGGCTAGCTCGGATTCACCTGAAACTTACAGTTCTTCTGCCTCAGTCACCTGAAAACCTGAAATTACGGGCATGTGCCACCATCCCCAGCCTAATTTTGTTTTCTGTCTCTTAAATAAGGCTGGGCATGGTAGCGCATGCCTAGCATCCCAGCTACTTAGGAGGCTGAGGATTGCGCATTCAGTACCATCTTGGTAATTTAGCCCGACCCTGTCAGAGAATGAATGGGCTAGGGATAGCTTGGCATTCCCCAGGTTCACTCCCAGGTGCTGGGGGAGGGGGGATTCACCATGAGTTTCATTAAGTAAGCCAGTGAGTACTTAACCTTGATTTATATGTTTATTTAAGAGAACTTGTTGTTTGAGGTTTCTTTATTTGCACCTCCTGAAGTGACCTGGCCCTAGAAAAAGAAGTAAATATGTCAGTGGCCTCCATTTGATTTGTGAGAACAATGGACTTGATTTTATAGGTATCTTATAGAAGATTGGTATGGGTAGTTCAGTGTATATATGAATGAAAACATAGCAGAATAGGAGGCCATGATATGAAGACTGCTAAAAGACATTCTAGCTACTGAAAACCCAGCTAGCTAAACACATTTAATTAGGGTTATTCACAGTTTGTGAGTGAAGCATAGAGATGGGAAAGGTTTAGAGTTGCTAGGTCTTCAGGTGCAAGAAATAATGTTCTTCCAGTTTCACCATGATTGACCCTAGTTACGGCCCACTGTTTGAGTTGCTTTTGAGAGCTGGTGGAGAAAAATTATTACCTCCAAGGAATACGGAAGTCAGGTCTGCTGCAGGCAGCCCCATCATGCAGAACATGGATGGTATCTCTTGGCAGGCAGCCGCAAGCTGTTGACAACCTAAAAGCCTTTGGCGATAAGTTTTGAAAATCTGTCTCCCAGAAAGAAAGAAACATCAGAAACTGGAACATACAGATTTTCCCTGTTAAGCAGTTTTAAGGGAATAAAGAGCTGAAAAGGAACTGGCTAAGTAGAATCACAAAAATATACATAGGCTTAATATACTTTAAAATATTTTAAGGCAGCCTTTTATTATACTATATATTCTTTCAGTGGGGATAGTACAGAGTGGCAGTGCCTGTGAAGAGCCTGACATCCATCTAAAGCAGTTAACAAGCAGACAGCTTTCCAAATCTGATAGGTCAGTTACATGGTGGTAAGGTAATTTTTCTTCTGGGCTTTTATTATGAACAATTTTAAACAATTTTATATTTACAAATTTAGCAGAACTGACTACCTACCACCTAGATTCACTAATACCGTATTTGTTTTTTAATTGATTTTATTGGTACATTTGATATACATGTTGTGATCAGAATCCACATTGAGAATTTGTACCAGTACATGACACGACATAATTCTCAATGCCATATTTATTTTATCTGTCATGTGTATTTGTTGGTTTTGCTGAACACTTTGAAAGTTTATGACATTGTGATATGTATCTACTGGGAATTGAATCAGAAGCATTCTACCACAAAACTACTTCCCTTGCCCTTTTGTTGCTTTTTTAAGACAGTGGCTCAGGGCCAGGTATTTAGCTCAGTGGTTCTGGCATCTGCCTTGCAGGCACAAGGTCCCAAGTTCAGTCCTCAGTACCAAAACAAAAGTTCAGTCCTCAGTACCAAAACAACTCGCTAAGTTGCCCAAGTGGGACTTGAACTTGAGATCCTCCTGCCTCAGCTGCTGTCAGTGTTGGGATTACAGGTGTACACCACCATGCCTGCTCTCTCCTGAGTACCTTTAATGTGACTCTGTAACAGATTAGAGATTTGCTTAGTGTTATTATACTAGATAATAATATCTGTTATCTATGTGTATCAAGATACTTTATTTAGCCACTACTTAAATTTTCATTCTTTATTCCCAACAACCGTAATCACTCAAGGCCTAATACATTTTGTCATTTTGTCATGGGCCTGATGACCAGCAGCAGCTGTGAAGTTGTTTGAATATTCATACTGTTTAAAATTTGGGGAGAGAGAGCAGTGGTTCTGAATAGGGACTGTGCATTAGAATAATTTGGGGAACTTTAAGATATCCAATTTCCCTGTAGCCCAGACCACATAAATCAGAATTTCTCGGCAAGGGGGACCCAGGCATCATTACATTTGATGTTTTCCTGGCTGTTCCCATGTGCAGCCATGATTGAGAATCACTGCTGTGGATCGTAGTCATCTTCACTCAGAGCTTTTGGGGTGTGGAGAGCCCATCAGAACAGAGGTGAAGATGGTTTGCCAAGGCGTTTGGGTTTTTCCTTTTTCTTTCAATAAATATAAACTGAACAAACATTTACTGAAATCTGCAGTGTCTAAAGCATTGGGTCAGGTTCCATTCATGATACTGCGTATGTTAACCGTGGTGTGCTGCAAGGTCAGAAAGCTGAGTTAAATTCTGGCTTTGCTGAATCAAGTTGTATGATTGTTAACTAAGTCCTAAACCTCTTTGAGAATTTAATTTGATCTGACTTACCTTTCAGATGTTGTGTTAACCACTCCTACTCTCTTTATGCCCCAGCCATACTTGCCACCTTTCAGTTATTCAGATATATCTAGATATAGATACAGATACAGATGCAGATATAGATATATTAAGCTTGTTTGTACTCTGGAATTCTTTTTATTAGCTTTTCACACTGCTGACCATTCTGGTTCAGGTTTCAATTTCATCTCCTCCATGATGCTTCTTCCCTCAGTTGTAATGTAATAATGTCCCAGATAGTCCATATCATATCACAGTGTTTGATACTCATTTTATCTCATTTGTTTTCTGGATTTTTTCTTGTGGTCTCCCTTCCTCTACAATGTAAGAATACCATAAGAAGTGGGCTGCCACCTGTTTTATTCCCTTATTCCCAGTAACAGTGGGAAAATGCAGTACTAGTGGTAGATGCCTAATAAATACATGTTGAATTAATGAGTGAATAAGATGGTAACAATAGTCCTACCTAATGTTAGAGATAGCTTATGAAAAGCTCCTGGGGAAAACCTTTCAGTTCTGCACATGCTGTTTCCTCAAGGCATGTCTTTACTTATAAATGAATGCTAAAAGCCAAAGCCTTTGCTTGTGCTTAGAGAATCCAAGCAGGTGGAGGGTACTTCTGCTGAATATGTAAAAAGGATGTTGTGTCTGTAAGTTCTGGAATCCCCTCCCCAGTCTGAGGTTACAGAGTTGCTGTTTGCTTTCAGTCATTCTCCTTGTGAAAAGCCATCAGTAGCTATTGTGCTACCTTAGCACTTCTCCCTCTGAACAAGAGCTTTGTTTGACCTTTGGGTAATGCTGGAGGAGTAGACTGTATGGAGAAGCCTTTATGTGTTCACAAAGGCTGACCTGACTGCACACCACGAAGGAAACAGCATTAACTGGCTAGCTCCATTTCTTTCTATACTGCTTTTTCTAGCCAAAGAGCAAGTGCATAGATGCACACAGAAACAGAATGTGCTTTTCTTTTGCCTCCTGGTGTTTTTTTTGGGGGGGCGGGGTGTTTTGTTTCTTTTTCAGTTTTTTGAGTCAGGGTTTCACTTCGTAGTTCTGGCTGGCTTTGAACTCACTATGTAGCTCACGCTGGCCTCAGTCTTACAGCAATCTTCTGCCTCAGCCTCTCAGGTGCTGGCATTACAGGTGTGAGTCACCATGCCCAGCATTGTGATATGTGGTACTAATTGCTGGTGGCGTGAGTTACCACACCTGGTATTGTTGTATGTGTTTACTGGTTGAACCAAGGGCTTTGTTTTGCTAGGGAGGTGCCAGAACCACTGAGCTAAATCTCCCACCCCTTGTGATGCATTTTTAAAGTTTTAATTTGTTGCTCTTATACTTTGTGTCATATATTGAATGCTTAAGCCATACCTTCCAACTTCTCTTTGAGGAAGGAGCTATTTTCATATATGAACACAGAGCATTTTAGGCAATGAAGAAACTTGCCCTAGTTGGTGATTTGTGGAATCAGTCCAAGTAATCTAACTTTATATTCCACAGGTTTTTTGTGTTTCTTTTGAGACAGGCTCTCGCTTTCATAGTTCAGGCTGGCCCTGAGCTCACTATATAGCCCAGGCAAGCCTGGAACTCAGCAGTCCTCCTGGCTCTGTCTCCCGAGTGCTGGGATTACAGTGAGCCACCACACCCAGCATTGTGGTATATGGTCCTGAATGCTGGTCGGTGTGAGTCACTGCACGCAGTATTGATATATGTGGTTACCGGCATCGAACTCAGGAATTTGGGCTTGCTAGGCAGGCCCCAGAACCACTGAGCTAAATCTCTGGGCCTATGTTCCACTATTTTAACCATACCATATTAATTATCTTTTCTTACATCGTTTTAACATTTCAGTATATCTGTAAAAGGCATTTGAGACATGCCTTTTCTACATCTGTAAATATATAGGTACATATAGGGCATGCAGCTATACAAGGCAACATAAATTTATGTCTGAAAACAGGCACTATCAG
Organism: Thryonomys swinderianus; assembly: GCA_004025085.1. Lineage (NCBI taxonomy): Eukaryota > Metazoa > Chordata > Mammalia > Rodentia > Thryonomyidae > Thryonomys > Thryonomys swinderianus. The sequence continues at coordinate 20,673 of PVIC010019979.1, read as the reverse complement.
GAAGTTTCTGGCCACCTTGCTCATAAGCCGCATTCTGACCACTCAAGACAGAATAATTACAGAATAATAGTAGTATTATTGTTTGGTCATGTGTGCTGGTGGATTAGCCTGTGAAGTGGAATCAGATTTCTGGATTTTCACTGTCTGATTTTTTTTTTTCTTTTGGTGGTACCAGGGGTTGAACTAGGGCCCTTGTGCTTCCAAGGTAGGTGCGATACCACTTGAGCTACATCCCTGGCGTTGTCTGATTATTTTTCGATGGCTGTGGTGTCTACATGGATCCTAGGCTGTTTTTTGTGAGAGATCCAGTTGTGTATGTTTAATGCTAAAAGCTTATGAGATACAGAACTAAAATGAGTTATTGCCCATTATTCACCTTGTACATTTTATGGTACCAGTAAATCGACTCAAAATTGTAGGAAATTATCCGTTTTTTACCATGGTGAGTTTAAATGTAACACAGGGAAAGCACCTCTGTGTCACTCCCTGAAGGTGGCTTCTTTCCATGTGTCAGTACAACTTGTGTGTGGTCTGCAAGGCTATTCTTTTTAAATTTAAAAATAGTTAATTGACAGTTTAAGTTATATATTCAAGGCATACATGGTAATGTGATATTCAGTGATTATAGTAATCAAATAAATTACCGTATCCATCACCAACTCATATTTACCATTTTTGTGGAGAGCATGGACAGGTGAATGAAGACACTTATAATCTGTTTTCTTATCCAATTTTAAGTGAACAACGCAGTATTTTGGGTTTTTTAATTATTTTCAAATTTATGGTATAGAGTAGGGTAATGTAACTAAAAGATTCTCACTTGTTGGAGGTGAAATTAAGTTTCCTAACCCTGTATGTTGGGATCATTGATCACTTCATTTCTTCAAACATTTATTAATGACTATCACTGTCTCATGCACTATGTACCTCTATAGTGATAGAGCCCTGTGTCAGAGTTTTCCTTTTGGTTTTGGTGTTCTTACTGTCCTTGGCACTTAGTTTCTAACATGCTTAGTGTCTCAGTAAGTTCTTCACAGTACACCTAGGTCAAAAGATATATCTACTGGCTTTAACTATTAAGTATGAGGTCCAAACAACTTAATTATATAAAAGTCTACATAAAAGTCATTGATCAAAATAATTCCCATAAGTGGAAAGAAAAATATTATCTCATTCTTAGCTAACCACAATAATTTACCAGTGAGTTGTGTGTAGCTATTGGGAGTGCACAGTTTCTCCATGTTAGGACCCCATTGGGTACTGCCACTCCTATTTCTCATGCTACATTGATTTTCATGTGGTACTTATTCAGTCACAATAGCTGTTGTAAACCCAGTTTGTGGAGATGTGACATCATGAGAAGCATTGTAGAATGATCTAATATTTAAATTGTGACTTGGGCTGGAGATTTAGCTTAGTGGTTCCAGTGCCTGCTTAGCAAGCGCAAGGTCCCTAGTTCAATCCCCGGTAACCACATACAGTACTGGGTTTGGTGGCTCATGCCCACTCGCAATCAGTACCACATACTGCACATGCCAGGCTTGGTGGCTCAAACTTGTAATCCCAGCACTCGAGAGGCAAAGACAAGAGGATTGCTGAGTTCAAGGTTTGCCTGGGCTACATAGTAAGCTCTAGGGCCAGTCTGAAGTACAAAGCAAGACCCTGTCTCAAAAAAAAAAAAATACTGGGCCGGAGGATCAGCTCAGTGGTTCCGGTGCCTGCCTTGCAAGCACAAGGCCCTGAGTTCGATCCCGGTAACCACATACAATGCTGGACATGGAGACTCACGCCGACCAGCCATCAATGCCACATACCACAATGCCCGGTGTGGTGGCTCACGCCTGTAATCCCAGCACTTGGGAGGCAGAGGCAGGAGGATTGCTGAGTTTGCAGCGGCTTGCCTGGGCTACATAGTGAGCTCAGGGCCAGCCTGAACTACAAAGCGAGACCCTGTCTCCAAAAAAAAAAATACTGTGACTTACCTTGAGCTAGGAATTTATGTGGTATTTGACAAGTGATGAGCCATGATATTGGACTCAAAAATTTAAATTAATTAGTTATGCCCTTATGAGGTTGTTGGCTGTGCTGTTCTGGGATACCTAAGCATATAATTGTTAACCACAATACCTTGCAGAAAAAATAGCCCCTACATGTCTAACTTTATTTTGACCTCACTGTCCTCCCAAATCAAACTTTCTACTCAAGTTTCCTAAATAGCAGGCGTTAGAACCATGGAGTTAAATTCCTGGCCAGTGACCCCTTTTCTTTTTTTTCTTTCTTTTTTTTTTTTTTTTTGCTTTTTGAGACAGGGTCTTGCTTTGTAGTTCAGGCTGGTCCTGAGCTCACTATGGTGCCCAGGCAAGCTGCCGCGAACTCAGCAATCCTCCTGTCTCTGCCTCCCGAGTGGATGACAGGCGTGAGCCACCACTTCTGGCATTGTGGTATGCGGTGTTGATTGTTGGTGGGCGTGTCTTCACGCCCAGCATTATATGTGGTTACCAGGGATCAAACTCAGGACCTTGCGCTTGTGAGGCAGGCGCCAGAACCACTGAGCTAAGCCCCAGTGACCCCTTTTCTAAACATGGTATCTGTCTTACCTCATACTCACTTTTCCTTTTCAGTCACCTTTCCCTTTTTCTTCCAAACTGTGCTTCTTTTTCCTAAGCTCTACTTTAAGAAGTCAATTCTAATTTAATAGCTCATTCTTTAGACTTAATTACCACTCTGCATTTTTTTTTATCTACTGTAGAAGTTTGAAAAAATGGGCCTGCAATTCAAGTGTAATGGCACACCCCTATAATCATAGCACTCAGGAGGCTGAGGCAGGAGGATGGCCACAAGTTCAAACTACATAGTGAGTTCAAAAAAGAAACAAAAAAGAGTCAGGCATGGTCACAGATGCCCATCAACCTAGCACTTGAAAGGCTAAGCAGGAGGATTGTCAGAATGGGAGGCAAGCCTGGGCAACATAGTGAGTTTAAGACCGTCCTAGACTACATAACAAGATCCTGTCACTAAAACAAAAAGTCCTACCTCCATATCCACATCCTAATCCTTGAAATTCTTGAAAACTACCTTGTAAGGAAAATGTGTCTTTGCAAATGTGATTAAAGGTTTTGAAACATAGAGCTATCCTGGTGTGCTCTCAAGACAAGGAGGACCAGTAATGCAAGGAGGAGGCAGAATATTGACAGTCAAATGGAAAAAGTGATCTGACAATAGCCTGAGAGAGGTTTGAAGAGGATGGTTTTGAAGAATGGACCCACAAGCCCAAGAATGTTGGCAGGAGCTGCAAGAATCAAGGAATGGATTCTCCTAGATCTCCACAGAGTGTGGCCCTGCCAACATTTGATTTCAGTCCGATGAAAACTGATTTTTAACTGCTGGCCTCTACTGCTATGAAAACAAATTTCTTTTGTATAAGCTTCCAAGTTTATCATAATTTTTTACAGTAGCCACAAGAAAGTCATTTTCTGTTGCTATATAAGAATCCCTGAGACTGGGTAATTCATAAAAAGGAAAAGATGATGATTTAGTTCACAGTTTGTGGATGCTATAATTCCAAGATTAGGCTGGTATGGGCCAGAGATTTAGCTCAGTGGTTCCAGCACCTGCCTAGCAAGCACAAGGTCCCTGGTTTGATCCCTGGTAACCACATACAATATCAGGTGTGGTGGCTCATGCCTGTAATCCCAGCACTCTGGGAGGCAGAGGCAGGAGGATTGCTGATTTCAGGGTTTGCCTGGGCTACATAGTGAGCTCAGGGCCAGCCTGAACTACAAAGCGAGACCCTGTCTCAAAAAAAAAAAAAAAAATTAGGCTGGTATGTTTGGCCAGAGGAAGGTAACCATCCACTTTCTCACTAACTAGTCTAGTTTCTCTCAGCCCTGTGAAATACTATTAATCTGCCATCTCCTAACACTGCCATGTTGAGGAATTTACCTCAGCATGACTTAGGGTAGCAACAAGCTACGTTTATGCTGCACTGTTTATCTTCTAGATTAGTGAGTATTATATGTCAAGTATGGCATATTTGACTTATTTATTGTTCTTCATAGAACTAAACTCCAGGAGGTACATTTATGTGCCTAATAAAAATTTTCTTATGAGATTGAGCTGCTTGAAAGAAATAAATGTGTATAATTTGGTATTCCATTCATTTCCATATTCATTCAACCAAAAAATAAAATACATTTTTCAGTACGGAAGACTGAGCCAGGGCTTCCACGTTGAGCTACATTCATACCCCCCACCCTTTTGAGACAGTCTTACTATATAATCTGGACTGGCTTTGAACTTCCATCTACTGATTCTCCTGCTTCAGCCTTCCAAGTGCTGGGATTACAGGCACTCCAGAATACTGGGAAGAGTAGATATAAGAAAGGAAGGTAGCCAGCAACGAGGTCTTCTATGGAGTTCTGAAGAGTTTGATTTATTGTTGTTGTTTTCCTAAACAGCTGTTATGGAGTGGGAAATCGCTTGGAATGCTTGTCATTGACTCTTCATCTGTATTTTTGTTTATTTTTTCCAGTACGAGGGATCGAGCTCAGGGCCTTGCATCTGTGAGGTGTGATACCACTGAGCTAAATCCCCTGCCTGTCTCTGTTTTCCAGCAGAGCCAGGGTTTGTTTTGAACTGGGTTGCTCTCCTTTTACATGGCTACATAACTAAATAGTATTGAAATTAGTTATAGAAAGGCCTCTGTGCTAAACAATTTCAGTTCCCTAATTCTGCAAATGCCCATTTTGAATTGGTGGCTTTGTGGACCAGTGAGTAAAGAACCAGAGATCAGGTTCTGATTCCAGGTATATAATGAACTATCAGCAATGGACAAGTTAGTTCATAATACTGTTTTTCTCAGAATCTCATTTTTAATGTATAAAAGAGGTATTAACCTAGATAGACTTTAATGTCTTGGCTGTTTGAATCCCAGGATTTATACTTTCAGTTCCGCACTACCAAGTTACTCACATTTCACTGACTTTAAAAATATACGCTATGTAAGGACAGTCACATCTTGTTCATTTTTTAAAAACATGCTGATGCAAGGAATGAGAGATTATTTTACACAGACTGCAAAGGTCAATCAGTTCCTTCTGTAGGAAGGAGTGTTAAATCCTGGAGTGAAAATAAGGAACTTTTAGGCGTGGAGCAGAAAGGTGGAGGGCTAGGATACCTTAGAACAGCTAACAAAGCGAACCTCAGCTGATGGTGGTCATGAGAATGACACCAAACATTTATTTTGTGTGTGCTAAACATTTTAAATATGTTAAAGGAACAGATTAAATGGAGTAATAAATGTAGAATGCATAGAATAATGTTTGGTACAGGATGAGAGCTATATAAGTAATAGTTGCTATTATCATTTTATTGTTATATTATTGGGGTGGTAGTTGTAACAAATCTTCACAGCAGCCTTGTAAGTTAGGTACCTATATTGCCCATTTTCCAGATGGGAAGATAAAACGCCAGAAGTTAAGCCAGGAAATAGAACAAGATTTCTGCCTCAGATTGTACAGTTGAGTATTTGGTTAGGAATGCCCAGCAGCATTGGTTACTTTTTACTTAGAGTTATTGGCAATGTTTCTTTGAGAAAGTAATATTAAAGCTGAGCCTAAAAAATAAAAAGCTAGCTATATACCAAACGGGGCCAAGAGTTAGAGAAGAATTGATAAAGAGAAGAGGAGGTACAGAAACCTGAAGGGGAAGCGATAGAGTTTGATACAGGAAGAAACATGGAATGTGAATCCTTGTCAGTGTTCACAGTCACACGCCTGCACAAAGTTTGTGTTTTGTCTTCCTTGTTTTTCTCTATAATATTTGTCATTATCTAATGTGTTCTTTAATTTATTCTATACCATACATTTGTCTTTCATTTCTACTACCCTGGGCTGAAATTGGTCTGAGGACAGGGGATTTTGTCTGATTTGTTTTATTGCTGTAGTCCTTCTTGGGGCCAGCAAGATTCTTTCCGCAAATTAAAAACAAGATTCCTGTCCAAAAGTTTGGGGCGCCACTCCAGGATACTCAGTTTCCTTGGGAAAGCAGGACATGGATTTCATCCTCTTCTTGCTACTGGCCAATTGTGCAAGACACAATCAAGCAACCATTATGTGGCAGATTTGAATGCATCTGGAGTTCTTAGAACAGTGCCGGCATATAGGGGGCACTAAAGAAATATGTGTAGAATGATAGAATGGAGTGAGAGGGAACAGTAGGTATGAGACAGGAAGGTAGCCAGAAACGAGGGCTTCTGCGGAGTTCAGAAGAGTTTGCTTTGTTGTTGTGGTTTTCTTAAGTAGCAGCTGTGGAGTGGGAAATCCCATGGAATTCTTGTCACTGACCCTTCAACTGTATTTTTATTTTTACTTATTTTTCCAGTACCAGGGATCAAACTCAGGACCTTGCACTTGTGAGGTGGGGTATGAGTGAGCTAAATCCCGTGCCTGTCTCCATATCTGTATTTTTAATAAACAAGTAATTCCACAGTAGAACACAACACGGGCACTTAGTTGTCCAAATCCATACTTTTGGAACTTGTCTTCAGGAATCTATCCCCATCCTACTTAATTAAGCCTTGTATGTTGGTATTTCGTTTTGCCTTCCTATTATGTCAGATTACCACATTTTGTCAAGCACTGTGCTAGGGTCTTTGACATGACCTCTGCAGCAAACAAATCCTCTTTTGGGGGAGAGTTTGAAACGGTCTCACTGTGGCTCGAGACAGCCTTGAACTCACGGTGTAGCCGAGGCTGGCCTCTCATGTGCTGCAGTCCTCCTGGTTTAGGTTTCCAGGTGCTGGGATTACAGGCGTGCACCACCACACCTGATTTAAAACGAACATTTTAAAATCAAGGTTATTACCAGAAACCTAGAACCTCCAGGTCTGGTGACTGAAAGCTGAGTGAGGCAGGAAGCAACATCTCCTGAGTATTATTCTGCTTAGGAGCCTCTTGTTTTAGTGAAGATTGTTACATTTTTCCTCAACTTCTGCCTTCCCCCCACCTCCCCCAAAGCACCAGCCTTCACTGATATGATTTAGGAATCCCTGTTCATTGAGGAGATGACAGCTGGAATCTTGGCATTAATTACTGTTTGAGCTTTTGTTTCTCTTTCATGCTGATGTTTCTTTGGCACCCAAGACCACATAGGAGAATTCATTCTCTCCAAGAGATTTTTGTTGGCAGTTTTTATCATACTGCCTTTCTGTTCCATGACATGATAAGGATACAGCCTGAAAAAGAAGGACCCTGCAGGGGTTTCTTAATGAAGTTCCTGTCCCACCGTGCCTCAGACCTTGCACGTCCCTGCTTGATGAACCCCTGCATCAGTGTTTAGTGTACTGACCTTCCTGTCCCCATCTTGTGCAGCGCACAGAGCCTGCCCAAGGGACTTGCAGCTGACGCACCCACTTGATCTGTTGGCTTCCTCCCTCCCTCCCCTTTGTTGGTGGGTACGGAGAAGAGAGTGGGAGATATAAAACTGGAAGCAAGAGGAGATTTAGACTGTGGAGCTTTATTGCTGCCTTGGAAGTGGCCTGGGAGTTCTGACGCAAAGACTTGATGCTTTGTGCAGCGGCCATAAATAACCTGCTTTCATTGGGGTGAGGATGAAATATTTCCACATGATTACACAAGTTCCTTTCCTCTTTGCCCTGATGCTCCCTCTTTCTCCCTTTCATTAATTGCTTAGCAGTTGGTGATGCAATTAAAACGAGATGTGTCTGCAGCCTCTGCGGTTTGCTGTCAGGCCCTCTCTCTAAGGTCTTCATCTTAACTGCTAGGGATGGGTGAACATCTGATTTTGAAGCAAGGAGAGGGAGGGACCTGTGGCTCCAGTTAAATGAATTTTTCTAAAAGCAGCAGCTTGCAGAGTTGGATTTTTTCTGGCGCTCAAATCATTTTATGAAGCCAAGCCCCAGTCCCTAGTGCTCTTCATTAACGGGGCTTATATTTGGCAGCACACTGGATAGAAATGAATCCTGCTGAATTGCTTTTGTTGGAGGTAGAAAGTGCTTTTCATTTTCAAGAGAACATGAAGGAAATGCAGAGGAGTCAAAACCAAATCCAGGGGTTTCTGTAGAAAACAAGAATTTGGACACGGAAGAGTGCAGGGTTGCAGCATTTCGGCACCCGCGACATGCTGATGCAGTGAGGCTGGAGACCACACTGAGTAATTCTGGATTAGGGATGATTCCTTACACAGCGCTAACACTCAGTCATTTGTTGATTGTGTATTTCTGTTGGGTAGTGCTTTGGGGGTATGATAGACTTCAAAGATTTTTATTACGTTTTAGTGTCAAACAAAGCTCTAGTCTGTTAAAATTATAATTAAATTTTTTTCTTGAAGCTACCCTTTCCCACAGTTATCTTGTCAGATTATTTATGTTTTTAAAAGAATTAAGACGTGTTGCATACTTGTACAAACTGCCCATGATAAATGTGATCATTATGTACTCCAGACGTACTAATAACAAATATTTTTAAAAATGATTTTCATGTTTTTGGCTATCCTGTGTATCTGTGCAAGTGCTTGATTCTGATATGCAAAGATGCTGTTATTCTGAAACTTAAGTAGTTTTATATTTATTGTTGGACAGCTGATGTCATATTAGTTACTCGCTCAGAGGACAGATCTTGAATTTTTTTCCTAACATAGGGAAACTATTTAACACGTATTTCTTGGTCAATTCTAATTTATTAAATTCCCTTGCTCAAGGGCTGGGGATATAACTCAGTGGTTTTGTACCTGCCTGGCAAATACAAGGTCATGAGTTGGATCCCCAGTACCAGAAAAAAAAATTTTCCCAGGCCACTTTAATTTAGTGAAATCCCATTCTGGCCTGGGAGTGGTGTTCAGTGTTGGTTTTTCTTTTATTTTCTAGTTTATTCAGACAGGATCTGATTATGTTCTAGGCTGACCTGAAATTTGGTAATGTGGTCCAGTCTGGCCTTGACCTAATCATTTTGCCTCAGCTTCCCAGAGTAGAGTTATCACAGTTAAACACCATCAAGTCCAGATTGGTTCTTTTTGATGGACTTTGTTTTTTAGATTTACAGAAAAGCTGAGATAGTAATATGCAGATTTCCCAGATACATGTCACACTTAGGTTTTTGTTACTAATATTCCTTTTGATGGTGTCCAGTTGTATTCCACAGTTTTGTTTCTTCTCTCCTTTCTCTCTCTCCCTCTCTCTCTCTCTCTCTCTCTCTCTCTCTCTCTCTCTCTCTGGGGGCAGGGGTAGTTGGTGCTGTTTTATTTTTTTTGAGTCAGGGTCTCGCTTTGTAGTTCAGGCTGGCCCTGTGCTCACTATGTAGTCCAGGCAAACCTGGAACTCAGCAATCCTCCTGCCTCTGCCTCCCGAGTGCTGGGATTACAGGCGTGAGCCACCACACCCGGCACTGTGGTATGTGGCATTGATGGCTGGTGGGCATGAGTCACCACACCCAGCATTATATGTGGTTACCAGGGATTAACTCAGGGCCTTGCGCTTGTGAGGCAGGCGCTAGAACCACTGAGCTAACTCTCTGGTCCCATAGTTGGTGCTATTTTTTGAGACCCAGTCTCACTATGTAGTTCACGCTAACCTTGGACTTACTATGAAAGTTGACCTTGAACTCACAGTGACCCTTCTGTCTCAGGCTCCCAAGTGGTGGGATTACAGTCATGTACCACCATGCTCCACAACAGTGGTACTCTGTGCTTTCCGTGATTCTGGTCATGAAACAAATCAAATTCAGTGGTTAGGGTGAGTGTTGGCCTTATGGGGAAATTTGATTTGGTTTATAACTAATTTGGTTTGTGATCAGAATTGTAGAAATAATTAAGTTCGTGAACTGAGGTACTACTATATTTGTTAAAAATCAATGAATTGATATTGGTATATTATGATTAACTAAAGCCCACAACTTATTTGATTTAATTTCCTATGTAGATGCTTCTTCAACTGTTCTTGTGTGTGTGTGTGTGTGTGTGTTTGAACATTATTTTCTAGTGCTGTAGGATGCTTAGGAATCATCTGTATACTCCCTAGAATCAACCTTAGTTCTAGAATCAACCACCTCTTCAAGGGGTTCTACCTTATTTTATTGGGAAATGGTATTGGGGAGTAAGATCTAGAGACTTAGGGACTAGGCATGCTCCTCTCTTATGGGATGGAGTCACTAATTTTAAATAAATTATTTACCGGGCCAGAGGGTTAGCTCAGTGGTTCCTGCGCCTGCCTCGCAAGCTCAAGGTCCTGAGTTTGATCCCTGGTAACCACATACAATGCTGGGCGTGGAGACTCACGCCCACCAGCAGTCAATAACCACATACCACAGTGCCAGGTGTGGTGGCTCATGCCTGTAATCCCAGTACTCGGGAGGCAGAGACAGGAGGATTGCTGAGTTCGAGGCTTGCCTGGGCTCCATAGTGAGCTCAGAGCCAGCCTGAACTACAAAGTGAGACCCTGTCTCAAAAAAATAATTAATTAATTTACCTTCATTTTATAGTTTTAATAGTATTAGTAACCAGATTTGTTGTTGCTATTAAACTTAAATATAGTTCTCATAGAAGTTAAGGCTACATTTTATATACTCTACATTGATCTTTCAAATGCTTAACATTTTAAGTACCTTTAAGTGACCCAGGAATGTTTTCCAGCCCTTAATTTCAATCTCTCCTTTAGTCCCATTTGCTAATATTGAGCTACGATAATTCTGTCTGAAAATATGGATTTATTACAGCCAGTAATGAGCAACAAGACCTCAGGTATCAAAGGGAAGGCTAGGCTGTCCTCTACATGTACATTTCTCATTAAAAGAGAAAAGGAGAGAATTTTCTTTGAACACTGGTGATTTGAACTTTGATGCCTAGAGGTTGGGTGTAGGGAGTAGGAAAAACGGAAACAGAAAGAAGCAGAAGTTAACTATAAGCATTAATATTCTCCAATTAAAGAATTTCTAGCAGTGTGAATCTTTCTACACATAACAAGAGCCACCAAAGGACTTGTGGGAAAAGTCTTCGTTTTTCTTGATTCTGAAGCTCCATTTCTTACTCAGGTGTCTTGTGTGCTGTTAATTGTGTAAATTCATGGGATCCTAAGTTGTAGGACTGTGTGATTACAAAAAGGGGATGAAATTTTAATAAAGTAAACTTAGTCATAGTCACTTGAACTTCACCAAGATTTTCAGCTCAGTCTACATCCCAACCAAGCAATCTGATTTTAACCCAATTGATAAAACATAAATATAAAAAGAATTACTTGATATATTTACAAAATTAATAAAAACTGAGACTACTCAGGAATAGGCACTTTGAGAAACTAAAACCCTTGACATTTTTTAAAGTAAAACATTTTAGATACACATAATGATAAGTCTTGAGTTTTTTGTTTTAGTGGTAGTAGGGACTGAGTCCAGGGCCTTTGCACTGACCTGTTCTCCAGACCTTTTTAGTTTGAAATGGTCTTGTTAAGTTGCTCCAGCTGTGCTCAAACTCAGCATCTTGCCTTAGCCTCCCAAAGTGCTGGGTTTACAAGTATGTGCCGCTGTTCCCAGCTGGTTTGTCTTCTTTCAGGTCAAATTTATTTCATTTATACTAGACCTTGGTAATGTAAATGTGGCTTTTGTCATTAGTAAGAGCTACCATTCATTCAGTGCCTACTTGATGCCAATTTTATGAGGCACTGACTTCACTTTAAATATTTCATGAGTTATGATAATGTCTCTAGTCGTGAGATTCTGTTACTAAATCAATTCAGAAATATCATCAGTTTTCATTATAGAACTTAAAAAGAAAGTTGATACCTGTCACTTACAGATTTTCCCCAAGAACAGAAGTTAGAATAAATTTGCCTCCTCTGTATCATCATAGGAAGACATTCTCTATCATAGACATTCTCTACAAAAAACCATGAAAGGAGATATGATAGAGGAAACAAATTTAGTAAACAGAGTTGAAAGAGATTTCAGGAAAACAAATGAGAGAGTAGCCGGTTCAGATTAATGAAGGCCAGTCTCCAGGGCAGCCGTTTTGTTTTGTTTGTTTGTTTTGTTGTGTTCCATTTTGTTTCACTTTTTTTTTGAGACAGGGTCTCGCTTTGTAGTTCAGGCTGGCTCTGAGCTCACTATGTAGCCCAGGCAAGCCTCGAACTCAGCAATCCTCCTGCCTCTGCCTCCCAAGTGCTGGGATTATAGGCGTGAGCCACCATGCCCAGCACTATAGTATGTGGTACTGATTGCTGGTGGGTGTGAGTCACCACACCCAGCATTGTTGTATGTGGTTACTGGGATTGAACTCAGGACTTTGTGCTTGCGCGGCAGGAGCCAGAACCACTGAGCTAAATCTCCAGCCCCCTTGTTTTACTTTTTGAGAGAATGTCTCGCCATGCAGTTCAGGCTGGTCCAGAACTCACTATGTACCCCAGGCTGGTGTTGAACTTGCTACAGTCCTCCTGCCTCAGTCTCCCAGGTGTTGGGATTACAGACATGCACCAGCCAAATGGCTTTCTTTAGTAAGATGAAGTAATCGCTTCTCGGCCTTTTGGCTAAGATCAAGTGTAGTAAGATGAAGTAAAATACTTAATGAGTTTGAATGTCTTGAGGAAAAAAATCACACAGTCAACTAACATTCCATAAACTACTGATAAATAAATAGAAAAGGAAATGAAAAGCAGAAAGCTGTATAGGAAAATGAATCATAGTTTACTGAATGGCTCACATATGAATAGGCCATATAATCATTACAGTGTACACTTGAACATTGCACCAAAAGAAAAGAAAGTTCTAAATCATCGTCTTTCAAAGCAAAAAATCAGCAGTTCCCCAAAGTGAAAAATCAAGAAATAGTGGCACATACATGTCATGTCGTTTGGAAACATGGCTGTCAATTCCAAAATGTGATCAGTCATAGTGTGCATAGGAGTTGAGAGTAGGTGTAGGCCAACAGACAGAAGGCAGAACTCTTTTTCCCTTTCAACTGTTTTGTTTTTGTTTTGTGATGCTGGGGATTGAACCCAGAGGCTCACATATGCTGAGCAAGCATGCTTCCACTAAGCTATGTCCCCATTCCTAAACTATGTGTATTATTTTAACTTTTACCTTTTAAAAATCCTATTAGATTAAGAAAAAAATTTTAAAAAAATCAACCAATTAGTTACTTTCTTAAACTGGACACTATAGATCTTTGCCCACATTGTTGGTTTCTCAGTTAATATGCTTTTGCCTACAAACAATAGAAGCCCTGTCTCAAAGTGATGGATAAGGACATTTCTTACCTCTCATTTAACAAACAGGAAATTTAGAGGTAGGTTAGACTTGAGGGGCTGTATTTGGCTCTGTTTTGGATAATGCCATGGCTACAGTTTTGTAAGCCTTTCATCCAGCCACCACCACATGAGGTTATGAGGGGGAATCTGCTTCTCTGAGGAGCATGAGAGCCTTTCCCAGAGTTGCTCAGTAAATTGTTATCTTCATTGACTTTTATATCTCATTGACAGCTGTGTCAGCCATTGCCTGTCACATATTCATTAAGATCTCAACTCCTGCTTGCGTGAATCTTTGCTATTAAAGGAAAAAAGAAAAGGTGTGAATGAAATAATCCTCATTGCGGGCAGTGCCACAGATTGTGTATATTCTCATCAAATAGTGAATGGATTAGGTGGATATAAGTAAAACTTGTTGCCGCAGATATACATGCTTTTATGGAAAATATTTGGGGTTTAAACCAGGACTACTTCTTGACAAGTAAAGGAGATGTGAACTTTTTGCTTCTCACCTCATGCTGTGCAGTACCGACTTGTTGGAATAAATAACAGCAAGGGCGGGAGACGTAGTTCAGTGGTATCACGCCTGCCTGGCAAGCTCAAGGTCAAGCTCTGTCTCTGGTACTGGGAAAAATATAATAAAATATAAAATAAATAACACCTTTCTCTCCCAGTTCTGGGGATCAAACCCAGTCTGCTCTATCGTGGAGCTATGCTTTTTGTTTTTTATTTTGAGAGATCTTCCTAAGTTGCAAGTCTGGCCCATTAGGGTTTGAACGGAGACTGATGTCTCATGCGCTCAGAAGAGGGGCTCTGGAGGAGCTTTGGAAAGGTGATTGAATCGTGGAGGGATATAACTGACTCCTGTTGGGGTGCCGGCTCTGGCCAGTCAATGAAGGAGTGACTTGAAAGGCCTATCTCCCGGCGATCCTCGCTTCCTGATTGCTGCTTTCCCCTGAGCCCTTTTGTCAGCCCAGGCCCTCCCACCTTACTGTTTCCGCCTGGAGCTGGCCAACCATGCAAGGACTGAAGGCTTCTAAAATTTAGCCAAAATAAACCTCTTCTCAAGCTGTGGGTGTCAGGTATTGTATCTCAGCAACCAGATAGTAAGTAAGACATGGCCTCAGACTCGGGAAGCTCCTCTCTCCATTTCCCAGCCAGCTGGGATTCTAGGCATGTGCCTCCATGCCCAGCTTGGAATAAATGACGCTCTTGTCCTGTGGTGTGCGAGTAAATATTTACTAGTGTGGGAGAGAGGATAGCACATTTTGTAGAATTTAAACTGATTTCCATGGTATAAATAATTTTACTCCAGCCAACTTCAATCTGTCAACATGGAGGTATCTATCTTATATACAACTGCTTCTCTCTTATAGCATTATTTTTACTTCTAGTTAACTTACAGAACCTGTATGTTGATAAAAGCAACACTTAGTTGTTTTAGTTTTATAAATGATCAACAATAAAATCCAGATTACCAGTTCTGTTAGTTTTCTGTCCTTGAGACAAAATTCTTGAAAACGTCACCATAAAAGGAAGAGAAGTTTGTTTTGGCTCACGGTGTCAGAGAGTCAGTCTGTTGGGAGGGGTTCCGTTTCTGCAGCCCCAGGTGAGGCGCACATTACGCTGGGAGGGCGGCTGGAGCAGTGCTGCTCTCAGTTCAGCGGCTGGAAGCAGGGAGTGTGGGAAGGAGCCAGAGAGGAAGGGATCGGAGGCCGGACACAGGCCCGCAACCCACGTCTTTCCATGGGCCACCACCTCTGACGGCCTCTCCAGCCTGGAGCCCATCAGTGGATTAACCTACTCATGAGGTTAGCGCCCTTAGATCTCATCACTTCCCAAGCTGGCCTTTGGGCAACTTTTTTTTTGTTTCTTTTGTGGCACCTGGGAGTGAACTCACGACCTTGGGCTTGCAATGCAGGCAACAGGGCGGAATATTTAAAACCCAAATCATAACACCAGTGTAAGGTTGTTTAGTTGCTTTTAGTTACTGAGATAATAATGAGTTGGGAAAGCATGTATGTGTGTGTGTGTGTGTGTGTAAATTTTTTTTTTTTTGAGACAGGGTCTCACTTTGTATTCGTAATTCAGGCTAGCCTTGAGCTCACCATGGCTCACTTTGTAACCCAGGTAAGCCTCAAACTGAGCAGTCCTCCTGCCTCTGCCTCTGTGTGCTGGGATTACAGGCATGAGTCACCACGCCCAGTGGGAAAAATATAATTTTGGTTTTTTGGTTTTGCTTTTTTGCAGTAGTGGGTATTGAATGCAACCCCTGTGCATCCAAATTAGGTAGTCTGAGCTAAATTCCCAGCCCAGGAAAAGTATAATTTTAAGGCAATATTTAAAACTGGTCTTTGTTGGTTTTACGACATGTAATACCCCTACAGTGAGCTTTTAAGTGCCAGATAAAATGTCCCTTATTAGTTTTTCCCCCCTAATACCAGGGATCAAACTTAGTTTCTTGCTTTTGCAAAGTTTGCAAAGCAGGCATGGCACCCCTGAGCAAATCCCTGGCCCACCTTACTCGGTTTTTATGGAACATCAAATATATGTCCAGGGCTACAAAAACCAAAATAAGACTAAAATCTTGAGTCAGTCTTTTAAGAAAACAGTTATCTACCAGTTAACTTTAAATGAAAGAGTGCTCAGGTCTCTTGTTTCTTTATTATTGGTCTTCTCTCCTCTTTATTGAGTTTATTGGTACATTTTATATATGCATTATGATCACATTCATCATTGAGATTTGTACTTGTACATGATTTTTCTTGGTTCTCTTCTCCCCTGCACCAATCCCCTGGGAGACTGTCTTTTTTTTTTTTTTTTGCCATACAAGGATTGGAACTCATGATCTTGTGCTTACAGAGTAGGCAGCAGTGCCACTGAGCTAAATCCTCAGCTCTCTTAAGTTTTAACTAACCCTCTGGAACACGAGAAGAGGGACAGTTTTGTTTGAGGCTATCTTGAAAGCCAGATGTGGTGGAGCACACCAGTAATCCCAGCACTCAAGAGGCTGAAACAGAAGGATCACCTCAAGTTCGAGGTTAGCCTGAAGTACATAGTGAGTTCAGGGCCGGCCTGACCTACATAGCAAAATCCTGTCTCAGAAAGGAAGAAAGGAAAGATATATTTAGAAAAGAAATACTGGGTTTGCATCGAAATGCTGATCAAAAATGAGAGTATCTGGCAGTGAGAATAACAGTGCTGGGGAATAAAAAAATAACTGGCATGTTTCAGGCCTTTTCTTTGTGATGTGTGGTAAAGTTTAGAGTGGGTGGATTGCAGAAGAAAAAGAAAAGGTAAGGCAAAATTGCACTGGAAAAGACCTTAAAGCATATCGAGGAGTTTGGATTTTATGTTGAAAGCAAAAGATAGACATGATTTTAGTATGAAAATTTACATTTATTGGGCCGGAGATTTAGCTCAGTGGTTCCAGCGCCTGCCTAGCAAGTGCAAACTTCCTGGTTCGATCCCCACTAACCACATACAACAGTACTGGGCGTAGTGGCTCATGCCCACCAGCAATCAGTACCACATACCACAAATGCCAGGCAGAGGCAGGAGGATTGCTGTGAGTTTGAGGTTCGCTTGGGCTACATAGTGAGTTCAGGGCTAGCCTGAACTGTAAAGAGAGTCTCTGTCCCCCCCCCCCCCCGCCAAAAAAAGAAAAGAACTATAGCTGAGTCAAATAGAACCTCTAATTCTAGTTTTGTTTTGTTTTGTTTTGTTTTGTTTTGTTTTGTTTTTGAGACAGGGTCTCGCTTTGTAGTTCAGGCTGGCTCTGAGCTCACTATGTAGCCCAGGCAAGCCTCGAACTCAGCAATCCTCCTGTCTCTGCCTCCCGAGTGCTGGGATTATAGGCGTGAGCCACCATGCCCGGCTAATTCTAGTTTTTTGAGAAATCTTCACACTGATTTTCACAGTGCTTGTACCAGTCTACACTGCCACCAGCAGTAGAGAGGGTTCCTTTTTCCTGTTTGGGTTTTCTTGGTTTTTGGTTTTTTTGAGACAGTCTCACTGTGTTCAGGCTGGCCCTGAGCTCACTATGGAGCCCAAATTGGCAGGCGTGTTCCACCATGCCCAGCTGAGTTTTCCTTTTCCCCTTGTGCTTTGATTAGGATGATTAATTTCTAATTTATATAATTGGTAATAAGATATGTAGCTGCTTTTCTACTATTTTTTATGTCTTTTTTGTTCTTTCCCTATTTCAGTCTTTTTTTGTGTTGAATAGATATATTCTGCCACACTATTTTAATTCCTTTCTTGCTTCTTTTATTTTTTAGTTATATTCTTAGTGTTTCTCCCAGGGATTACAACTAACATCTTAATTCATAAGAATCTCTACTGTTTTTTGTATTCACCTACTATGATAGGCAGAATAATGCTTCCCCACCCCAAATAATCCGTGTCATACTCCTGGAAACCTATGGATTTATTGCCAAAAGTGGCAAAAAGAGTTTTGTAGATATGGTTGTTAAAGACCCCTTTTCAAATGTTCTTATTTATACATGCTTGTAATATATATGATTATATTTATTGGTAATATATATATAATACATCTCAGTTCTTTTTCCCCCTTCCCTTCTACCCATTAAAAAAAAATTTTTCTGCCGGGCGTGGTGGCTCACGCCTGTAATCCCAGCACTCGGGAGGCAGAGACAGGAGGATTGCTGAGTTCAAGGCTTGCCTGGGCTACATAGTGAGCTCAGAGCCAGCCTGAACTACAAAGCGAGACCCTGTCTCAAAAAAAAAATTTTTTTTTCCATTTTTTGTCATCAGATGTATTTTTATGTCTTTATATCATGTTAATTATCATAAACAGATTAACAGCCAGACCAACAAACAAAAAGCATGTTAAAACACATAAAACAATTATACTAAAGGTGCATTCAGATACATTGGCCACATTGAAGTATAGTAACTTTTTTTCCTCTCTTTCAAGATAGCATCTTGCTTTGTAGTTCTGACTTCAAACTCAACATATAGCCCAGGGTGGCCTCATACTCCCAGTTGTCCTCTTGTCTCAGCCATCTGAGTGCTGGGATTATAGGCATGTGCACACCCAGTTTATCTTTTATAAAACTCTATTTATATGCTGGGTTTCCCATATAAGAGAAAGAATGTTTTTTAAAGTTGTACATCTGATTTATTTCACTTAACATTATGGTCTCAAGTTGTACCTATTTTCCTACAGATTACTCAGGTTCATCCTTCTTGATGGACAAATAGTATTCCATTGTGTAAATATCAATTTTTTTTTTTCCCCTTTTTGGAGACAGGGTCTCGCTTTGTAGTTCACTATGGAGCCCAGGCAAGCCTCGAACTCAGCAATCCTCCTGTCTCTGCCTCCCAAGTGCTGGGATTACAGGCGTGAGCCACCATGCCCAGCACTGTGGTATGTGGTATTGATTGCTGGTGGGCGTGAGTCTCCACGCCCAGCATTGTATGTGGTTTCCGGCAATCGAACTCAGGACCTTGCGCTTGCGGGGCAGGTGCCAGAACCACTGAGCTAACCCTCCGGCCCAAATATCAATATTTTTTAATCCATTCATCTGTTACTGGATATATAGGCTGCTTCCAGGATTTAGCTATGATCCATTGTGCTGCAGTAAACATGGGTATTCATGGAGTGTTGTAGTATGACCTCTTTAACTCTTTTGGGAAAGAAGTGTACCTAGGACAAGTGGAATTTCTATTTTTAGTTTCTCAAGCAATCTCAACAATGATTTCCATAGTGGTTGTATCAGTTTTCATTTGTACCAGCAGTGAAGAACTGTTCCCAGCCCTGTCTAGTCTCTAGTATTTGCTATTTGATTTCTTGAAGATAGCCATTCCTTGTAGACTGAGATGGAATTTCAGTGTTTGATTTGGTTTGGTTTTTTGGTTTTTGGTTTTTTTCTGAGCCAGGGTCTCACTTTGTAGTTCAGGCTGGCCCTGAGCTCACTCTGTAGCCCAGACAAGCCTTGAACTCAGCAATCCTCCTGCCTCTGCCTCCTGAGTGCTGGCATTACAGGTGTGAGCCATCACACCTGGTATTGTGATATGTGGTAGTGATTGCTGGTGAGTGTGAGTCACCACACCCAGTACCATTGTATGTGGTTACTGGGAATCAAACCAGGGACTTTGCCCTTGGCAGGCAGGCACCAGAACCACTGAGCTAAATCTCCAGCCCAGAATTTCAGTGTTTTAATTTGCACTGCTTGTACAGTCACCAGTGTTTAATATTTTTTCATATATCTGTTGGCCTGTTGTATTTCTTCATCTGACAAATGTCTGTTCATTAGAGATGCCTTTGGTTGGTTGGTTGGTTGGTTGGTTTAGAGACAGGGTCTTGCTGTGTCGTCCAGGTTAGTCTTCAATTCACTATAAGACCAAGCTGGCTTCAAGCTCATGGTGATGCTTCTGGATCAGCTTCCTGCGTGCTGGGGTACAGGCGTGTGCCACCACATGTGGCCAGTTTGTTGATTCTTGTCAAACAAGAGTCCACAAAGAATTGCAACCTTGCCAACATCTTGATTTTTACTCATTAAGAACTGTTTCAGATCACCATCCCAGAACTATATCTATATTATAGTAAATGTGTTATTATAAGCCCCTAAGTATGTTACAGCCACAATAGAAAACCAATACAAGTGCAGAAATTAGCTTTACTGGCACTCTGGTACTTTGTATTTCTTCTTCTTCTTCTTTTTTTTTTTGGAGACAGGGTCTCGCTTTGTAGTTCAGGCTGGCTCTGAGCTCACTATATAGCCCAGGCAAGCCTCAAACTCAGCAGTCCTCCTGCCTCTGCCTTCCGAGTTCTGGGATTACAGGCATGAGTCACGACACCCAGCATTGTATGTGGTTACCAGGATCGAACTCAGGACCTTGAGCTTGTGAGACAGGCGCCAGAACCACTGAGCTAAATCTCCGGCCTGGTACTTTGTATTTATTTTTGTAAATTCTTATCACTACCTCAAGTGCCCTTTTTTCTTTTTTTTTTTCTTTTATCCTCTTGCCTCATCCTCCCCAGTGCTGGAATGGCAGGCCTGTACCACCACCCCCAGCCTCGCATGCCCTTTCATTTCATCCTGAAGTGTTCTTTTAGTGTTCTTGAAGGGCAGTTCTGCTAACAGTCAACTCTCAGTTATTGTTTATTGGGGAATATCTTGATTTTTTTCTCTGGTCTTGAAGGCCAGTTTTGTAGAATATGGAATTTAACATTCAGGCAGACAGTTGATAATTGTTCTTTAGCCACGTTTTGTTTTGTTTTTGTGGTACTGAAGAAGATTGAACACAGTCTTACACATGCTAGGCAAGCTCTCTGTCCCTGAGCTACATCTCCAGACTCTGTTAGGTTTTTTTTGTTTTGTTTTTTGTTTTTTTTTTTTTTGCTTTTTGGAGACAGGGTCTTGCTTTGTAGTTCAGGCTGGCCCTGAGCTCACTATGGT